>CM046833.1:546671-616671 GCA_025618425.1 Heliocidaris tuberculata | reverse complement strand
GTGCAGACGTCATTGTAGTTGGGTTAGGATGTGCGCGCGAGCAGAATGGGGAGTGCCAGGAATGCTGCATGGAGAAGACAGTAAGTATTTCAAATTATATCCTACATCAACAAAGTCACGTATGGGCCATAAGTGTCTCACGTGCCATAAGATATTGCCACCAAGAAGAAATATGAATATGACGTGTATTCAAACGGGAAATAGTTTGTGTGTACGCCGTTTGACGTCACAATTTCAAGCAATTAATAGGCCTATCACGATAGCGGTGTCGTAGTCGAGTGGTTTAATCACTTGATTGGAGATGCGAAGGTCATGGGCTCGATCCCGGCACGGCACTTATATCCTTGAGCAAGGCATTTTATCTACATTGCTCTTTTATCGCACATGTAATGAAATGGTGTCTGGCATATCGATTACCAATGTGTGTTCATGTGTGTGTTTCTTGAATATATATATATATATATATATATATATATATATATATATATGTATATATATATATATATATATATATATATATATATATAGTAAAATAATTAGTCCTGCGTCGGTTGATGAAAAATAACAAAAGTTCACAATAAATGAAAACAACCGTAGAGATGATAAAAGAAGTCAAATTTTCGGCCATAGGCCTTCATCAGGCCTATATTCATATATGTATATATATATATATATATATATATATATATATATATATATATATATATGTATATATATATATATATATATATATATATATATATATATATATATATGTATGTATATATATATATATATATATATATATATATATATATATATATCGACAATAGAGTCACTGTGGCAGCGCTCTCCGCGAGCATTGCTGTTTTGTGTCTATGTGGCTGTGGACAAAAATCATGACGTGAGTGAGTTTCTATCTATTTTCAGATATATTTCTTTATAGTATACATTTAATTTTGTATTTTATATCACAAATTCCTCAATTACAACATCTCTGTGCATGGTATATTTGACTACTGAAACCATATACTGTAAAGCGCTCTCTTCAGTATTTTCACTTGGAAAACTGCCAAGAAATATTACCATTCCTCCCACTGGTGGTTTTTATTCAAGTTAAATTCTTGCAGACGACAAACAGAGGTTTTCAATCATCTTCCATTTGTTAACTCTTTCATTTGTTTTTCGTTTCATTTCATTCTTTTCTCCCTTTATCGCCTACAAAACTTTATCGCAATTACCTATCATCTTTAACCTGATATCATATATTTCAATTATATTCTTGAATTATCTTAAGCACGCTCTTCACCATCGTCTACAGTCAGGGATGCGGGGGTTCTATAGAGGCTGGAGCGGGTGTGATACGGTCCCCGAACTTTCGTGATGGCAATCCACCTTCGATCTGTTTTTGGAGCATTGAGTCTGGTGCTGAGACTAGAATTAGAATCAGGTTCAAGGTCTGCAACTGCAGGTATAACTGACGTAAACCATTTTTACCCTTTGAAATGCGTTGGAAGCCATATAGTTTAGTGGTTCATTCTCTCGACTTTCAATAAGAAGAGGTCCAGGTTTGAATCCCTGGCCGGTTCTTACGATCTTAGACCATGCATTCCGCGCACATTAGTCTCTTTCCACCCACGTGTGGTCATGTGGTTGAATGAAAAACAGTGAAGCTCAATGTTTATTTAAACGTTGGATATGAGTGTTAATGTAATCATATAGAAAAGTTGCGCACATCTGCTCCATACGCCCCGCCGGGAATGAACATTGAAAACAGCGCTTTTTGATGAAATGACTATAATTACGTAAAATAAGTCATGTTTTTCACAAAACTTCGGACGGTTTTTGATATTTTAAAATGTTTTGCTTAAAATGATACCTAATTTGCTATTATTCTAATGAAGGAAAAAGCACTTTTGACTTTCGAATTTCATCCTTTTCAGCTTGCCAATGGAGATTGTGCCATTTTCCCCTATTTTGGCAAGTAGTTGGTACAATCAATGGCCTGCCAAATATCAATGGAGTGTGGTATCAATTTTCTTCCGACGGTTTCTGAAAATAGATATTTTCAGCTCAATGTTCATGTAACTATGATTCTTATTCGTCGAGAAGAAAGGTAGCACTTTTAGCATCCAATCAGGTATAGTTATAACTAGGAGCACTACACACACGCACACCAGCCTCCACGCATCCCCGGCCCGGCCCGGGCCGGCCGCCGGGGTTACACTACTAGTGTAGAGGAGGACTCCCGGTGCATGTAGCACTTTCTGCGCGTTTTAGGGTTAAACTTTTTCATACGTTCGTAACACTCAGCAACTCCAAAAGCTAAGCAAAGAAAAGAAAACATATGTACATGTACGACGACTTAAGCGGGAAACTCAATGTAATGAATTTTGCTCTGGGGTTGAATAATGTAACCTTTCTTCTTCTTCTTCTTCTTCTTCTTCTTCTTCTTCTTCTTTTCATTTGCAAAATTGATCACTGAAATGTTGAACGATTTTCATGAAATGCTGTCATAAATTATTATTTTTGATATATATATATATTTATAGGATGATTTATGATAGAACATTCTCATTGGGAGTTTTATTCCTTGAATATTCCATAGTCATGTCACTTAAAAAGTGAGGTGATAATAAACGGGATCCAGAGTATTAAAGGTTGGGTGGAACTGACTAAGAAGGTATAAGTTTTGAAAGGGCAAGTAAGGGTGAATGCAATGCGCTGTTCTGATTAAGTGTTAATTCCTATTCCTTATCATTTCAAGTGGAGATATCCTCTTTATCTACGATGGTGAAGACCGGACACTTTTGGGTCAATTCTGCGATACCAATCCACCCACATCGATTGAATCCACTGGAAGGTTCATGGCAATCCAATTTTTGTCCCTGGGAGAGGCGGAAAACAATCAAGGTTTCGTCATATCCTACGAATCGAGTAAGTTCATATTCAAGTTATTTTGCAATATGCTGGCGCAATTCTTCTTTTTAAAAGTAATCCTTCTCTAACTTTAAAAAAATAAATAAAAGGTGAGTGGTTTGAAGCAAAACACACCAGTAGATCAAGGAGATGGATGCGCCAATCTTTCTAAATAATTATTCAGTAATGTGAACTCCAGGAAATGGAAGAAGCTACTGCACCAATTTAATTTTCAATACCAACTGGTGCATACTCCGGTACATGGGATCAATATAGGTACATAGAGCAATACCATCGGCGTCAATCTTTCAGTGCATGGTATCAGCGCCGATTTACAGGGGGCGCCATCTCATGTCATCTGTCCCACGATCGAGGGACAGATGGCGTTTCTTATGTGCCAGACTCACACGAGGCGGTAGTTTACTACCACTCAAACTATTGCTAAATCAACAAAATGTTACTACATATTTCCCTTGTTAAATTCAATAGAATTCCTGCAACCGACGGTTGCGATTGTCTTGGAAAGAATACAAAGCGCCAATGTTCTTTTTGTATTCATTTGATTTGTATACATTCTGCGCTCGTTTTGTTGTTGTTGTTGTTGTTGTTGTTGTTGTTGTTTTCTTTTTTTTTTCATTCGGAAACTCTGTTTCTGCTCTATTCAATATTGTATTAAGTTATAACATCTCCTACAGGACAGGTAACCCATAGTAGAGTACTCTTCCTATGGTAATTACCTTGTCAAGTACCCCAGGACAAACTATTCCGCTTGTAAAATAAGCCAACTACTCTCTGTGTAACCGACTAGCAGGTGGTTATCCTAGCAGTCAGACCCAACTTCGGAAAACCGAACACATATATACTCCGAAAACGGCGTATGAATGTAGAGCCCTCGTCGATCACTGCGAGGCAGTTTGTACAAAAGGCATGGGGAAAATCTTGCAAAGTCAACCTGCCAAAGATATATATACATGTATATATATATATATTTAAAAATAATGCTGCGTGTCAATTAGTTTCAAAATCCTTGAATGATTCGTCAAATGAAATGACTTTCAAATGACAAGCAGTTGAAATAAATATATCCGCAGCATTATTTTTGAAAAATATATTATCAACAGCAGGTCGACATTGCACGACCACCCCATGCCTTTTGAACACACTGTCTCGCAATGAACGAAGAGGCTCTACATGTATATTCATCTTGCCCTGTACGCCGTTTTCGGAGTATACATCTGTGCTCGGTTTTTCAGAGTTGGATCTGACTGTCTAGAGGGTAGTTTTCAGTGGATCATCTGGAGGAAATTTTCCTAGGAGATAGTAGTCCTTCGAAGGTAGATACTCCCCGGAAAGTAATTTTCAAGACAGTATACAGGTTAAAAACATTTTCTTGTATTAATGTTATGCCCGTATTACATGAAGTCGACGATGCCATAGGTTCTCGGGTCATTTGGAGCGAGATTCTTCCAGCCACGGGTAAGGTTCAGCTAAGGGGTGTACACGCTGATCCCAACGAGATGTTGGACCCAGACACGGTCACCACTACTGCCTACTACGCATCTTCATTGGGTAATTGGACCGCTCTAGCAACCAACTACGGCCAGCACGAACTCATGTGGAGTGACGGTGTCCGCAAGGTGATGATCAGCGGTAGGTTTGACGTTCCATGCCGGTATAGTGCATTCATATTACCAGCTTACAATATTGTTTGTGTATAAAGCTATTGCGACTTTAAAACATGTAACAAAAGAAAACGCACCATGTTGTGTCCAACTGGAACCGAGCTCGCCCAACTCTGCATGCATGGCACTGGACACCTCGTGCGCAATCTGCAATAATCATAACCAGTGTAACTTTCAGATTGTTCCAGATGTGACAGTTCTACGATTGTAATTGATTATGGCAAATGTATGTTCCAACCATACCTCTGACACAATTGTACTTTTACCTTTGTATGCTCTTCAGGTACAATGGTGAACAACCTACAGGTGGATATCTTTTTCGCGCATATATCATCCAACGTTCTAGGAGTCGCAGTGGATTGGTTGACAGGGAATGTGTACTGGACGGATGCGAACTACGACTGGATAATAATGTACAACGCAAACGGGACGCGCCACGCTCTGATTATTGACGAGGATCTGGATATTCCTACAGGCATAGCCATCCACCCATCGAGGGGGTAAGGTCATCTCGGGGTCATCTATTCGTATTTTCATTTCAGAAATTAATCCAGGTCTAGGGTTGTCAGAAGGAGGGGGGAATAAAATAGTTTCCTCGAAGTTTCATTTAATAGGATTCGAATGGTAAGAATATGCAGCATCATGTGGCAGGCAGAAAGCCATTAGCACGCACGCATGCCATAAAGCAAATTTCTAGTAACTCGCTTCTAAGGTGTTGATTGCTTTCTCTCTTTATTGACTAATAAAGTGAAAATGCATTGTAACTGCTTATTTCTAGTAGTTTCGTATCAAATGAGAACATAATTTTGAAGTTACGGGTATTCTTATATTAACGACCTTCCGGTTAACGCAGTAGTGTGCGTTGGCGTTAGGCGCAACGCGCTTACGACCTTCTGCCATCCGCACGATGGTCATATCTTGATAAAACAATTGGAAGCTATTTCCTAAACGGATTTTTTAACCTAAGAGGTTTGAAAAAATAAATCATCATTTACTGATTGGAATTTGCTAGGGCCAAAACCAGTTCATTTTCGTGGCGTAGTAGCTCGAACATTTGTGTTCCAAGAGTGAAAAGGCCAAGCGGGAAAATACTTTCAAGCCTTTCTGAATTTATTCTCTTTTCTTCGTCTACATCTTCTTCTTCTACTACTACTTCTTCTTCTTCTTCTTCTTCTTCTTCTTCTTCTTCTTCTTCTTCTTCTACTTCTTCTCTTTCTTCTTCTTCTTCTTCTTCTTCTTCTTCTTCTTCTTCTTCTTCTTCTTCTTCTTCTTCTTCTTCTTCTTCTTCTTCTTTATCTTCTACATCAGAAGGATGATGTTATTCATTAAGTGTGCCTGTCAAATCATGGAAGCTGAAACAAAAAGCAGTACAATTAGAAAACGATGATTCTTCCTTTTTAATGCAAAACACTTTTGTAGATACCTATTCTGGACTGACTCAGGATCAAGGCCTAAGGTAGAAAGGAGTAATCTTGCAGGAGGAAACCGTATCGAGCTGGTCTCAACTGACATCATTTGTCCCTCCGGGATAACAATTGACTTCCAAACTGAACTGTAAGTAACAACACTATCAACAGTATCAATTCCCCCACCTACCTCGAACAAATTTAAGATTTATAACCTGGGTTATTATTGCCTGAATATCAAATGTTCGCTGTTTTGAATTTTGTGAGCGGGTGAACAGAAATGTTGAGACCTTCATTAGTGATAATGTATCATGCATTTATTCAAAGCATCATGTATCATGCATTTATTCAAAGCACCAACAGACACTAAAAATTGTTTTTGTTGTTAGTTTCCTTTTGTTTTCTTTTTCACTTGACACATTTGGCAGGCCGCGACAAATCATATACGGTCAGGGGATGTATACTATTGTGCATGGGGCAGTTTCAAGGAATTACTGTTTGAAAGTTTAATTGGAAAGATTAGGGGCGGCGCCAGAGTATTTAAATAGGGGGGGGGGGCAAAATGACGCGTATAGCAACGTCGCACGTCGAGGGTCTTGAAATAACAAATAGGACTATAACAGTCATGTCAAAATTGCATGGCCTAGCCTTCTCTTCTCCATTTCCCCTTCTCTTTCTCCTTTTTTCCCCCTTCTTCCTCTTCCCCCCCATTTTTTTTTTTTGCTCGCTTGAAAAATGATAGGGGGCGGCCGCCCCCCTGCCCCCCCCCCCCCACCTGTAGCGCCGCCCCTGGAAAGATATTTTAAGAAAGAATTTGCTTTCATGCACAGTATTGATCTCGGATTCATGATCTGTATATGTATGAATGAAAAACATGTTAGGTAGGAAATTTCGAACAAGGAGATATAATTATGTAAATTGAACGTCTACTGGCATCCGGTCAGCAACTGTAAGGGGCCATTTCTGATGGCGAAAAAGCATAGACTACTTGTCTTTCGTGATGAAAATGTGACAAGTCCGATGTGCTTTGTCATAAACGTTACTATCTTCTTTCAAGTTTTTTCATAACGATACGATGAATTAAAAACAAAGTATTTTGAGAATACTCAGATATTTATTTCAATTTATCGTGGAATATTTACCCCTATTCATCTAATGTTTCATTTTCCTTGATATTTTGTCAGTTCCAAACTATGCCAGGGCTAAGCTATCAACTTGATACAACCATTTATATGAAGAAAAAAAAATGAAAGAAGATAGTAACGTATATGACAAAGCACATCGGGCTTGTCACATTTTCATCACGAAAGACAAGTAGTCTATGTTTTTTCGCCATCTTTTAACTAAAACAAGATTCGTGTTTTCATTGCACTTCTTGATCAAAACAGTCTGTACTGGGTTGATGCCTTTCCGTCCTACAACCGAATAGAAGTCAACGATCTGAATGGGGGTCATCGAAGAACGCTGATGCACTCTCTAAGAAATCTAGGGCTGTTTGACTTAACGGTCTCGGGGGTAAGCTCATATGCACATGAATATCAAAACTTACCCTAACCCATTCGATACCCAATACATGTATAGTATCACAACGTGCGTCATATTCAGACAATGCCACAAAATGTGTTAATGTTTTTTAGTCCACAAAATAACTTATAAAGATGGACATTTCGATTTCATAATATATCAGTAGTTGTTGTTGTTGTTTTTTTCTGCGGAAATTAAACGAAATTGAGGTATTTTTCTCTCTTTTTATAAAGAATTTCATCTACACAACCGCGCAAGAAACCCAAACGTTGAAAATCCTGGAGAAAAACAGTGGTGCAGAAGTATTTGGCATTATCCTTGAATCTATTCCTTACAGCGTCGTGACCTATGCACCGGATGTTCAACCTCTAGACTACTGTAAGTTTGTTTGCTTGTTTGTTTGATTGGTTGGCTGCTGGTTTTTTCTGTTTTTTGTTGTTTGTTTGTTTTTTTGCTTTTTGTTTTGTTCTGTTTAGTTTTTTTTTTTTTTTTTGTTCTGTTTTTGTTCCAAAAAAAATTATGTCTGGTCCTTGTAAAAAACTTTCTAACAAGTTACCACTGAAATCAATAAAATTGATTGGCTGTAGGCCAATTTGTTACATGAATATGACAACAACACTTTTTTCTCAGTCATTCTTGGACAGAAGTGAAACAGAAAATGTTAATCACATGCTGGTAAGGATTTTTTATCTTTTAATGCTTAGGCCCATAAGTCATCAGTCGTACATCTCTTTTTTCCCTTTTTATTTGTGCTTTCCTCCCTACAATTTCATTATCTCTCTCTTTCTCTCTCTGCCTATTCAAACGTTTTTCTTCCGTCCGTTCTTTCCTTTCTGTCTCTCAATCAGTCTTTCTATACATGGTGGCCCAGAAAGAATGCAGCACCTGAAGTCTGCAATTTTAACAACATCATTGACACAATATCATAAAATTTTTGTTTTATTGCGTAGATTTTTCGGGTAAGGCGTTTTGATTCTACGGCTGCTTTATTTATTTATTCATTTATTTTTTATTATTTTTTTTATTTTTTTTTGAGGCAATGCCATTTTCAAAATATGATACTTTTGCGACCATAGCCATGATTGAAGCAGCGAGAAATTTGACCATGACGGCTTTCCATACAATCACGGTTTCATTCATATTGTCTACTTTTTCAGAGCAAGAGCAGACATGCGTTTGTCAGCAAAGCTGACTGTATGATAAGCCGTAATTATACCCAATTATCTCGATGCTTCAAGCATGACTACGGTTGCAAAAGTAGCAAATTTTGAAAATGACATTTCCTCACAAAACTAGCAGTAGAATCAAACCGCCTTACCCAAAATTGATGATCGTGGTGTCATTTTGCTTGGAAAAGAATTTTCTAACCCCCCCCCCCCCGAAAAAAAAAATGATAATGTGTCATTAATGTCGTTGAAATTTCAGATCTCAAATTGCCTTCTTTCTTGGCCACCCTGTATAACATAATTTCCTTTCATAAACTTTCCCACATCAGTAAGTCAAGTTTTTAAAAGATTATTGACATTCATTATTTCTGGTACAATCTTTTTAAATTCGTATATATATATCCTTGTGTAATCACTTTGTTGCTGTATTCATGCCACTCTGATTGCAATTTATTTTATTTTCAGGGCCCCAGTGAAGACCAACTTTTATTGTGAAAGAGCTACATTGGTGAAATATTAATATTAATAATACATTATTATGTCAGTTTTAACAAAATTAACAAATTTATTGAACTTGCCACTAGACCTACCAGAGGGAAACTGTATCAAAGGGACCCCCCCCCCCCCCCCCCCCGCCGTGAATGTAAGAAAAAATGAATGGTTAAACATGATGTTTTAGATTTGCTTCTCAGCAAACGTCTTATTTGGGCCGTATTTCATGTATTATTTTTGTTTATTTCTTTGCTTAGCACCGTGCAGCAGTAACCCTTGCAGTTACATCTGTGTTGGGGGAGGACCAAATGGCTACATCTGCTTGTGTGAAAATGATTTCCTCTTGAAAGTAGATGGTCATACATGCGAGGACGGTAAGGCTTTAGCTCTCTTTATTCACTATTGATCGAAACCCTTGATTACTATAATGTTTGGAGTATATTATACATATACACATTACTTGTGGCAAAGTCGACTGTGACAGTCCACTGCTTGCTTCATTAGCATGATTAGTCGAATAAAGCCAGCATATAGTTAAGAACGAGATTTCTGTTGACCAGAGGAGTAGCTACAAGGGATGAGGGCAGGGGCTAGGTTCCTCGAATCTAATGGCAAAGGGGAAACAGGGGCAAAAAGCAAAAGAGAAAAGAAAAGGGCAAATAAGAAAATAGGACGCCCTCCCGTACTCCTACCTCATAGCTTTCTTTGTTAATTAGTATTTCATTAAACGAGTAAAGGCCGGTGCCCTCTGCACCCACGGTGTGAGTGTTCCCTTCATGGCTGGAAACAAGCTACTTCCACTGAAGTTTACCTATTTCTTTACCTGCTTCTTAGGAAGGGGATGGCGTGTTTAACTTTAACAGTAGACATGGTAGAAAAGTTGGGTAAAATTTTACCACGTTAGTGGGTCAGTTTGTAAGATGTACCCGAAATTGGGTAAAAATACCTAACACTGAGTAGAAGTTTACCCAACAAACATGCATGTTCCATTTTTAACCAATATTGAGTAATTCACCCAGTATTTATGTTTTAGAGTGTAAACATCTGTCATATTTATTTCAAATGTGTACTTTTATAGCATCCCTTCCGAAAAACATATCCTGCAACGAGTTCCTTTAGTTTAGGGAAACTTGTCAGAGAAAGCTTTTCAAAGTTTATAGATTGTTTCCATTTCTGATTTTAATCCTTTTATTTTGAATTTCCTTAACAATGCTTTTTTTTTTTTTTTTTTTTTTTTGTCCAGTGGTATAATAGTATCTTTTCTTTGAACAGTTGCTTGTCAGTAAAGCACGGCTTACACGAGGCGTTACTTCACTAGCGTCAATCACTCCAACTATTTTTTTTCAATCCAATAGAATTCATGATGCAGTGAAGACCGGACGTGGGAGATTGGCCTGGCAAGCATACGAATCTCCGCTTTTTGAGCTGGGCATCTCGGGGTCTGCTCTTTTCCAAAACTAGATTCTCGAGCGCAAAACGAGAGCAGCTTGTTTATATATCCAATGAATGTGAAAAAAGAAACGATGGAGCTTTGCATGCTTGACAGGCAAATTGCACCTGCTGGAGTGATTGATGCTAGTGAACTAACGCCTCGTGTGAGCTGGGCTTTAGATATCTTCTTGCCATTATGTCATGCTGATAACTGCAAAACGAAGCAAACGCTATCTCTCTTTTCATCATTATTATAGAGGGCAGTATTGATCCACCGCAGTTCTTTGTTGCATCGCCGTCCAAGCTTTGTCGATACCCAATCAACTTTCCTGATTTCGTTTCATCTTCGGCCGCATCGTTCGATCCACCCTGCTTCTTCGAGGGGGGTCAGCGAGCCGTGGCCATCGCAGTCGATGTGGAAGACGGTGTTGTATTCTATAGTGATATAGAGTTGAAGGGTATCGGGATGGTGACCCTAAGAGACGGTGCACCGTTGAAAATAATAACGGGTGGAATCCGTGAAGTACACGGTATGAATATAAAGTAATCTTTATGGATATGACTGATATTATCATCGTTGTCTTCATCAAAATCAGTCCATGAAAATTACCATCATTATCTCCCTCGTTATCCTTGTCATTGTTATCATTATCATTATCATTATCATCTTTATCGTTTTCGCGTCAGTGCCAAAGTGATGCTTGCCAAACCGATAGAATCTTTGTTCATCAGTGTCAGAAGGCATACGTCAATAATTTCGTTTAGTGAACCGGCATAGTCTTTTAAAGATATCGAGTGATGACTCCCGAAGAAGGGGACATCTTTCAGAGAGCATTGCACACCCCCCCCCCTCCCTCCCCCGCTCCCACATGAAATTTTTTTTCACACAATAGAAATCAAGGTTCAGTATGATATCTTTGGATGAGCATCTTGTTGTTCATTCTAAAGCCCTTTTTATATTAGGAGTCATTTCGTCTGTGTCAGTAGCTGCGCTAATCCAACCTGTGGAGGCAATTAACCAATACGCAAGTTATTAAAAGTATTACTTCCACGGTTAAGTTTGCAATCACTTTTTAAAGTTAACGATATTACTCTTTCATGACGCGCAACAAGTAACTGACTCGATGCTAACGTCAGCAAGTAACACGGTAGGTGACACCTATGCGTCAAGTATTTGTATCTGTGCCTATTGACAGCCTGTAATGCCTTTTGCACAAGAGCCTTGCAATAAAGTCATGTTAATACCTGCGTTTACCAAGCCCTGGGGGGGGGGGGGGGGGGTGGCAATGAGTGCCTAATCCAGCGATTGAAACAATTTATGCACTGTATATTTTTTTCAGACGATATCACTTTCACATGGTTTGTCAGAGGCCGCGCCAGTCACTGACACAGTCCTTCGTCAGGCAAAAAAATACCTCGTGTGTTATTCTTTGTCAGAGTGTCCTAGAATGTCCTAATGTGCAGAAGCCCGCATTATCCCTTTCAGGACAGTAATTATCTAAGGGCTAAATTGATGACATTTTGTTCTTCAAATTGGCAACAATAATATTTTTCTTTTAGTGCTACATAGTTCTAATAAGGTGTAATGTCTTTGAAAACAAAATACATGGACATGGATTTTGTGGAAAAGTTGAAAAAAATTGCCAATTTTGATTAAAGGACAATGACTTTGAACCTCTCAAGGTGTTGCCAATTTAAGGATTTTAAAGCTTATTCTCCTTTTAAAAATTCCTGGCCTCAAACGCAATATGGTCATGCAACTAAAATGGACATAGTTTGTGCAGAAATTTTTGCTCTTTCTATTCATGTATCTGGTGCATTTTTTAGAGCTCTGAATCAAAAGTTACTGAGGCAAACGACAAAATGTCGTCATTTGTCTCAAATGGGTTATGCCCGTTGTAGACGAGTTGTCATTGCTGGCGTAGAACTGCGTCGGCGACTCACACAGTCTTTAACGTGTCATTTGAGAATGCAAACTGAACATTGCAAAATTCCTTTGAATTACTGTCGCATGCACCAATTGTGTTAATAGTCTTGCTGGGCGTAGGCGAGTCAGTCAAAGTGACGAGTTGTGTTCAACGCGTCGGGCATCATGCGTTCCCACTTTCGTAAATCGTGTCTCCTTGCGTCACCGAAGCTACCGTCCTGACAGTCCTGGGCAGTTATAAGTTGGGCATATTTTTTCATTGAATGTATTTATGCAGGTTTGGCAGTAGACTGGGTGACAAAAAACTTGTACTGGACGGACTTTGACAGGGGTACCATAGAGGTCTCCAGGTACAATGGATCTTACCGAACAACACTTATCAATAACAATATCATCCAGGCTAGGAGCATTGTCATCGATCCAGAAAAGAAGTGAGTCCCTTCTCTTGTTCTATGCTCACAGAAGACTTTCTCATTAGTACTGGATAATACTTTATAGTCATATCCTTCGTCAAAATCAGAATTGGTTTGGGGGATTGTAAGATGATTTATATTGTATTTTGTTTGTTTTTGTATTAGTATTTGTATTGTATTTATTGTTCAATGTATATTTTTTTAATCACATTCAGTTAAAGACTATTCAGACTGTTGATTTTCAGGAGTTCGTGAAAGAATCGCGACGCCCATTTCTTTCTACTTTATCGTCGAATTATAAAGTGAATATCAATTTCTTTTAAGGAAACAGAACCACGTGTAAGAATGTTCTTCAAAACCAAGAAATGGATTTATAGATACAATGAAACCCCGGTAATATTCTAGTCATCTTGTTTATGTCGTTGCGACAGGTTTATGTTCTGGGCTGAATTTGGTCCACCTCCTCAGATTGAACGAGCCTCATTAGATGGGACTGGGCGCTCAGTCATCGTGAGTACTCCGTATGGTCTGCCGCTATTCCTGCCTTTAGGACTAGCCATCGACGCGAAAGAGGAGAGGTATGATCAGAAGAGTTGAAATATAGTTAACGCACTTTTATCGAAATATAAAGTGTCTTTAAAAAAGAAAAATCTTTAACAAGGCCAGTCATGGTTCACTGACATTTAATATACGACGGCTAAATCTATCATGCTTATGGAAAGTGAATTCAAATAAATTTGCTAATTGAGAAGGTAATCCACATTTTGCACGGAGAGTATTATTTTGAAGAACCTCTCATGAAGATTGAAATTAATTAACAAACTGACTTCATCATTATTTCATAAGTAACACAAGTTCAGTCATTATGATCAAAAAGTTGAAATGGAAAGTAAAAAGAAACAGCTGTCCAACAATCCACTTTGTAAATATTTTTTTTCCCCGTAATAATGATATATATTTTCTCTTGAATACTGGGAACTTTGCTAACGTCATGTCTAGTCTTCTCCAACCATCGACCTTTATTATCTCCTCAGGTTGTACTACGCAGATTTACTATCTAATACCATCAATAAAGTTGACTATTTCGGCAACAATAAGACAGAGGTTCTGAGAAAAAGTGACACCACCTTCTTTGATATTGCGCTGTACAAGGTAAGAAATGTATTTTTAAATGAGGATTTTTAGCGTATTAAATAAGTAGACATGTAGGAAGCACATTCTGAATGCAAATGACCAAAATCCATTTTTCATCCGGAAACCATGCATTGTCATACAGTCGTCGATAGAATTATATAAAACGAGGTACGTGATTGTAAAGGGTTCGGAAGGGAAAAGATGCTCGCACTTTGTTTCATGAAATTTAATGTCAATGCATACAGTAGAAGATGTAGGGTTTTCAATCCGAGGTGGTGCTCTTTGAAACACGAAATGTAAAGCTCGGCTCGCATGAGGCGTCCGTTTTTTCGTTAGGACCGTGTCAGTGACTGGTACGGTCTTTTGCGCATCATGCAAGAGGGACATCGTTTAAAAAGAAAATGATTGCAAAATACACAAGGCATTCTTAATAATGGTATATGGGTTAATTGCCTTCACAGCCTCGACTAGCGCAGGTAATGACGCAATCAAAATGACGCCTCGTGTGAGACTGGTTTTATGCTTGCATTATTTTGCCCTTGCCTAGAAAGAAGGGATGCTTCAAAACATGATACGTGCGCCCCCTACCCTCACACCACGGAGCCGTTCTTAGTTTGATAATGTCTTTCACTTATTTAAATTTAGGATTACATTCTGTGGACGGAAATCGGGGATGGCAATGGTATCTACGCAGGTAATCGCCATACTGGAGAGGTAAAATTTGCGTATCGTCCTGGAGGAGAACAGATGTATGGAATTACAACCTACGCGGGTACCCGTCAAAAGATCATGCACCGTAAGACAAAATAATAAATCACGGCCCATTCCACATGAAATGTTATTTATATTATACGCCATTCAGTCGGGTATATAGTGGCGCAGGGCAGACTCATGCACCATAATTATCTCGGCAAAGGCGAAACCCCTTAAAGCAGGATGCGATGTCCTTGGGCAAACTTTCGGATTTGTCTGAACATATACATGTACTTCAACTGAAAACTGAGGTAACAATCTTCATAAACCAATGAGTGCATATATAACATTTGTCTGACTAGTCATGCGCAGATGTCATTATCTGGAGAGGGTGCGGGGGTAGATATAACTGATACAATAAAGTAGAGTGCATTCATTAAAGAGTACCTGAAGCCTGAAAAAATAATTTGTTTATTATAGTCAGCTTCCATAAAGTCAACGCCAGAAAGCTTTAGTGTTTTGTGAGCCCTGGCACATAGGAGACAACAAAGCAATAATGCGATCGCGATAATTCCACTATCGCGTCTCTGCGTTCGCTGAATGTACACGCATAAAAATAAAAAAAAACTCACACACACACGCACAGATAACTGCTCGCGCGAAACTCGTGGCCGACTTTTTTCGATTCCGTGCGTCGAACGTTGACGTTATCCTTTATTGTCTTCAAACTCCTTAATTGTAAGCCTGTAGAATGCCGGCTAAAGTTATTTGGGGTTAATTTTATACATTTTAGCTGTATACAAATTATTTATTTTGACCTCAGAGAAGCTTCTTGTTAAGTTTATTTGGAGGGGTAAAATGGCGAATGCACTAAGCATATCTAACTCTAGTATGGTTATTTTGTTTCCTTCCTCTTTCACGTATTATTTAAGCTGGGATGGACATGTTTTGTGATAAACAATACGTAAATACCATGAAAATAGTGTTAGGGTTAGGGTTATGTATCTATTTTGCATATGTATACGCCTACGTTAATATCTACACGATGTAGTCCTGCACTCATTTTTAGATAATGGTATCGTATTTCATGATTCTAAGGAAGGAAGAGTAATAAATATTGCTGAAGCTAATCTAAGTATTATTTATATTATTGTTGTTGTTATGATGATTATTATTGTTACCATTAGTATTATTATTACTGCTATTGTTATAATTATTACTTTTATCACTATTACTTTATGTGAAACATCTCTTATTATTTTTTTGAAGATCCCTGTCGATATCAAAACGGAGGCTGTGAGCAGCTGTGTCTCAGCTCATCTTCTAATGTACAAGGATTCGTGTGTGTTTGCACTTTGGGATTCTACTTAGCTGCGGATGGAAAATCTTGTGTCTCGGGTAATTTTGCAACCCTTATAACAATAACAAAAAAACAGCAAAAATAGGAATAATGATGATAATCATAATCATAATAATCGTAATGTACAAAAAAGTGTCAGGGTAGAATGGTTATTATGCATTGATGTTATGGCATATTTCCATTTAAATCTTTATTAAGGCATTTATAAAAAAAAAAAAAAAAAAGGAAACGGAATAGGATGGCACACCTACTCCGCTTGGGATATAGCCAAGATATTATTTAATGCTTCGTATCCCCCCTCCCCATGTTCGAAATGTTTTTCTTTCTCTTATAAAAGAGACCTCCAATTTTCTTTCTGTATTGTCTCCTTCATACATTCGATAGATCTTCTTCAAGACAACTTCTTCCTAGTCACCGACACATACCGTCGAGCCATTTTTCAGGTCGACCTGCAGTCGTCGTTGGAACCAAAAGCCCTAAACCTTCCGAGCATCCAGAACCCGATAAGAGTGACTTTTGACCCCGTCGAGAGGAAGGTCTACTGGACCGATGTTGCGTCAAAGACGCTGAGCCGCGCCTCTATGAATGGCAACAACTACCAAGTTATCGCTAGGAACGGTGTTGAAGGTAAGTTCTTTTTTAGAGCATATGACATGGATCGCAACAAGGGTGGGTGGATGAAAACTTAAGGTTTCATTATGACATACTCTATAATGGATAGTTATGATTTACTTATTTTTACGTCTAATAATAGAGCATATCACATATTCATCAATGTCCTTACACGCTTCCAAAGGAGCCTGATCGGTTAGTCACGGACGGACATTTGAAAAATTTTGAAAGTTTGAAGGCCTGTAGAAATTCAGTTTTTAATTGAAGAGAGATATTTTATGTTTCATTGTTAAGGGCGTCACTAAAGGAGTTGAAATTTGATAAAATTTGGTTTCCATGGTAGCCAACTAAAATTATCATCCATAAAATATTCAATGTCACGGGCGGACAAAATGCCTACTCTTAACCGATCAGGCTCAAAGAAGCTTTGATTATTACCCCGGCTCGTCCTAGCTGCCCTATAGAGGGCGCTGAAGCTCTAAGGAACAAATTCCCACCGGTACCCATTTACTTCATCTGGGTCGAATACTGCCAATGTAGTTTAATATCTTGCCAAAGGACGTTAGTGATGTGGCAGGGACTAGAGCCTTGTGATCCGCAGTTTGGTGACTTATCCACTCGCCTGCTTGTTTCATTTTCGAACGTTTGCTACATATTCATTTTAGATAATTATATGTTTGTGAATTTACACTGCACCTTTTCGGACCCCGTGAGAAGTAGTCTGTTTGTAGCTGATATGAGATTTCACATTGAATTCATAGATGCAGCATAATAAAAAAAGCCAGCATTAGATGTGGGTGCGTTAATCAAAAACACTGCGCTCAAAGCATCCTTTCGAGTTCACCACGAAGTATGGCGGGGGGGGGGGGGGGGGGTCTCATAAGCATGATAAGTACTTGTGAGAGTCAAATTGCCCAACGTGCCCCATCGATTCAGCATAACCCATTAATTACTGTATTACAATAGGATGACAATTTATACGTGTTTGTTTACATGGGATAAGCAGAAATCTACCGAAGACACTTCACTGGACGAAATTAATTACAGTACCATCCTCCTCACAAAACTTGACAATACCCGGAATCTCTAGCGTACATAACAAAATAAACCCACTGAAGAGTTTTCGTATTTGGTTTAAGTGCATTTAGCTTCATTTAAGAGTACTACTATCATGAAATTCACATAGCTTCATCCTATGAATAATCCAGTTTGAATACATAACTCTGTATTCATCACGAGGTAGACCCTACCAAATTGTGCCTTTTTATAAACCTTATTATTCCCAAACATTTGAGGAAAGTTAAGTCGAATTGTATTTCTTTGTTTCTTTCAGACCCCGATGGCATTGCTGTAGACTCCATATCCAGGCTTCTCTACTGGATGGACTCCGGCACTCAGACCCTCTCTGTATCTCAACTTGATGGTTCAAACAGCAAGATATTGATTCGAGGTTTAGATAAACCGAGAGCCCTTGTTTTGCATCCAGTGAAAGGGTACTAGAAACCAGATTTAATTTCAGAGACTGGCATAATGATATCACATAATTATTTTGTGTATTTATATTCGCTGTATTGTGTAATACCAACTCTATTTTGCCAAACAATGTAATAATTAATTCCTTGAAATAAGCCATCAGAAAGTGGCCAAGGGTCAGGGGTTGGTCTAGTGGTAACGTCTACGTTCAGCTCTCTGCATCCGCGTACAAACTGACTCTGATCGGACCCAGGTTCGAATTTCATTCATGTATTTAGGATGGTGACGTTAAAGGTCGGTCCCAGACGTAAATAATTGTATTCGATTGATACATTTTATGTAAAAACCCAAGTAACAACAACAACATTCGGGTATTATTCCGCTTTGGGCGAAATCAACCCAAGAAAGCCTTGGAAATTCCACTAAAGCAATGGCGTGCCAAGAATAGGGTGTAGCCAACGTATGTTCCCTCTCCGAATTTGAAGGCCCAAGAGGAAAAAATCAACAAAGATGTGAAATTATTCTAGGTATTGGGGCTGCTTATACTGCAACGTCCATCTCCAAGACAACCTTATTCGAAAGTAAAATATGCCCTAACATCAGTGAACAACATTAAAAGTTTAACAAATAATTTAAGTAGTACTGACTTATAGTGCATCGGTCACGTTGCTTTAAATGATGATAATAATGAAAACCAGATCAGACAACAGATTATAACTTATTGCGAATTATCCATCATCTTGGTATTTGAAAATTCTGTCTGTCATGTCTGTATTTATCATCTACGCCACATTGTGGTTGAATTGTGTTTTTCATATATGATCAGGGCCCCGTTACACAAAGGATTTGCAATCAATTTACATTCAATTAAAAATTTGAAACAACGATTCTGATTGGTCCAGGGTCAGCCTTTTAAACAATATGTGCATGCATTCATGATCTTGAATGCCATTACCATTTTGCAATTGATTGCAAACATATGTGTTACGGGGCCCCAGAACGCTTGACGTTATTTTCTGGTGGATAATAAACCAGGACGATGTTTTGGACAGACTGGGGTGACAATGCAGTAATAGAACGAGCTTACATGGACGGGACCAATCGATCAGTCATTGTGTCTGGCTCACTGGTATGGCCAAATGGACTCACTATCGATTACTATGATGGTAAGAAAGAGCCTTTGCCAATGACATTACAGATCAAAATTAATTGCATTTGATATTTGCGTCTATTTCATTCATTGCAGTGTTCATATACATGATTTTTTTTTATTCTATTATCATCATTGTCATTACATGGTCCGCGGAACCGAGAGGGGTGCTGGGGGCTGCAGCCCCCCCCCCCCCCCCCCCCACACACACACACAAACATTTTTTTATTATTTTTTTTGAGTAGACACGTTAAAAAAATATCGGGGAAAAGGCTCGAAAATTGTCATTAATGAGTGAAATCAGATTAGCCCCCCCCCCCCCCCCAATTTTCAAAAACACTCCGCGGCCCATGATTATCATTGTCATTATTACCATTATTATTATTGATATTAGTTATGTTGCTGTTATTATCATACCTATTATTGCTGTTGTTATTGTGTATGCTTTATTCAATTTGATGTTCATTTTGTTTTCAACCTTTTTTTTTTACTGTTTTGTCACACAGCTGCCTTGCTATGAATCGATTTTTTTTTTATCATTGTGATTGTATTAGTTGATGTACCTCTTCGATAGGAGAAAACGCTTTATATAATATCGAAATTGGTTTACGTAAACAATTAAAGAATGGATTCAATTGTTAGACTACTCTGAAGCAAAAGCTCTGGACCTATGCTTTCTGTAACCAGGTGACCGACTGTACTGGTGTGATGCTGGTCTTGAGCGACTCGAGACGGCTGATTTTAACGGAAATGGCCGCCGTGTAGTCCATGCTTTCGGTCGTGACCTCCATGCCTACGATGTGGCTGTTCTTGGTCAGTTTCTTTATTGGACAGACTGGGAATTACAAAGCGTCCTTAAGGTGGACAAGAACACTGGAAGAGGCAACGTGACAGTTGGACCCAATGATTACGCTAGGCCTAATGGCATATACATGGTCTCCAGTGCTACCCTGCCACCAGGTATTATTTTCAGTCAGGACCAATTTCGACTTCCATTATCGCCCAAAATAGCGTATTTGCGCTATCGGCCAACAGGGGGCGCATGCTCACAACTTTTCACCACGTGTTGTGGCAAATAGAAAAAAATACGTATCATAAAACAAAAAGGCCCTTTCAGCGAATGTTCGGGCTAGAATACCTTAATATTTTGCAGATCAAAGAATGAATAAATCAATCAGCAATATGAGAATAATTTATCATGACCATTGCCCATAAAAAGAATTTGTTGAGCACATGTTATTTTTCCTAATGCCACAAGACGTGGTGACACATGCTATGTGCGCGCACCCTGTCGGCAGTGCTGGGCCAATAACGACAAACTGCTTTTGGGGGTGATTTCATGTCCTTCAACTCCTCATAAAACGTCGACCTCTGTCGCTCATGTTTTGAAGCACCTTAAAAAAGTTTACAGGGAAAGTTAGAATGATGTGGACCCAGTTTGAATATAACTTTTAAAATGTGCACAAAGAATCAAAACAAATGTTTAAGATATATATCTCTTTACTGACTTTAGTCGACTATTGAACAAACGGGAATGTCACAATCGACTTTGTCACACGTACTGTGTATACGTATCATATACTTCAAACAATGTAGTAATCAAAGGTTTCTATCCATAGTGAATAAAGAGCTTTAAAATAAAAAAATTAAAAAAAAAACTTTTTTTTTTAAATGGTATAGTCGACTATACTACTTTCGTCAGAGTGGAAAATTTAACACTCTTTTCTGTTTCAGGAGACCACCTTTGCTCTACTGGTAACGGAGGTTGCACAGTACTTTGTCTTCCTTCTGGCCTTGATACAAAGTGCACATGTTCAGACGGATATCAGTTTGATTTGGACGGGGCAACGTGTGTTCCAGGTAAGTGTTCTCACTGCATTCGAAATTTATTTTCCTGAGTCTAATCTACATAGATAATGAGCAGCCATTTCTTGTCACGACTGGGGGGACGCGACTAGCCTTTACCATTATTTGCTTTACGGTCTTCAAAATTCCGCGTGAGAACCCCGGTTATGCCTTCGAAACGCTCATGACTTAGCCCTATATTTACTAGCTTGGTATTCTCTTTCCATAGATCAAGTAACAGAATGTTCACGGGAATTCCCCAATGGTTTCATTGACAAATCATGCGAACCGAGACCAGGACAGATCTGTAATGTCGAATGTCTTCCAGGCTTTGAACGATCAATTGATGCTATCGTTTGCCAAGCATCTGGGACATGGAACCGTGATGATAATACAATCTGCACGGGTAAGTGAGCCTTATCAGCTTTTACGCCAAGGAAAGAACTGATATTTTTCGGCTATTGGGCCAAGTAAAATTGATTCCTAGTTTTTCGTCTGAATTTTTCGAATTTGAAGAGGAGAGAGTTCCATGTAATTTGACATTTGATTTTTTTTTTTCTTCTTCTTTTTAGGTATCTTAAGTGATACCTAACCCAAGGCATAGAACTTTGTCTCAGAACAATAGTCCTTCTGCCACTTGGCTGAGTTACATAACAGTGTTGCATTTCTTTCTCTAGCTCAGCAGTGCTCTTCCCTTCAAACACCACCTTACGCTGTGCAAGGACCTTGTTCACCTCCTTATACTACCGGCAAGATGTGCACACACCTTTGCCCAGCAGGATACACCAGGACAGGAGGGAACACCATGAGACTCTGTGACAGGCAGGGTGAATGGACTGGAACTCCCTTACGCTGTGATCCGGGCCCCGGTTAGTTTTACAAACACTGCATGTAGTAAAATACATAGTGAGCTGAAATTTGTGTGTGCATGTGTATGTATGCATATACTAGGTGTTAAAAAAAAACATTTGACTAATAACTGATAAGTTTTAATTTGTATCAGACTTAAGTGTTCACAGTGTAAACTTGAAGGATGTCAAATTTATTTGGGATAAGTTTTGTGAAATTTCCTTTAGTAATATTCTTGAAATAATCCTCTGAATATTAATTAGATTATCAGTTTTTGAAAAATTGAGGCCAAATAATTTTGTGTGTCAATAATTAATCAGAACATAACAATACATTGTACCATTTTGCATCGCATCGGTCATTCCTGCCATACTTTTACTTTCCAGGGTCATTAATGATTCATGACTTTGGGTTATAAAGAAATGCTCTGAAATTTCAGATGCTATGCACAATGGTCATAATGTATAATCATAGTCCTAAGGATTTGGCTAAAACACAACATGACGGGCCGTTTTGGTGAGGTAAAGTAAATAAATGAAATAGGACAAGACTATCACCACGTAGCTGTGTATACTATTTGTTTATTGACACTAGGCTTTTGGAATATTTCCTTATTCGAGGGCTGTCCAGGGAAATTTTAGTAAGCATTTATTTCCTATTTTGATTAATAACATAAAACTTATTTTTCGCGCATTGTCGTGAATTATACTATGGATATCGTAGGGAAAATGTTATTGTCCCAAATAGATATCTTAATTTCATTCATGCGATCATTCATGCGATCATTCATAGTTAAACATGTCATCTTCTTATGATAATTCCTTCTCAGATATCGGCATCACAAACCCTTGTAATCCCGACTTAGAATTCATTGAAGAGCCTCGAAATTTACTGCATGCTGAGGGAGATTTTGTCGAGCCGAGGTGCCGAGTCAGCGACGAAGACGCAACCATAACATGGTTCAAAGATGGACAAAGAGTCGATTCAGGTGCAGAAACTCTTAACTAATCGCCCCGTTTACTTCCCATACCGGCTTAATTGCTAGTCAGAATTGACCGATAACGATAACGATAACGAGATTTTTCATTAAGATCTATCCTACCCTGTCCTACTATTGATGTACACGAGCACACTCACACGTACACACAACATTGTAGGGTGTACCTTTAATTGAAAAAATCTAGTTAAATCGTTGTCTTTATCGGTCAAGTCTGATCAACCCTTTATCATCCATCCCCACGCACAGACAGACAGACACACGCTCCTCAACTCCCACACACTCAATCGCACAGGCACGTTACATCCAAACTTCAGCCATCCTTTCTCTTGCTGTAGGGGGGGGGGGGGGAGGGAGGGGGCTATTTTTCAAGGGATAAAAGTACTAGCCCTTTTTCGGGAATTTCGATTTATGTGGTATGATCCTGGAGTTTGATTGTTCATGGGCCCGTTGCACAAAACTTGCGTTTAAACGCAACTCAGGAAAATCAAAGGCATCTTTATTTTTAGCCAATCAGAAGTGCGCATTAAGGACTTGCGTTTGATTTTTAGGAGTTGCGATTAAACGCAAGTTTTGTGCAACGGGCCCCAGAACAGTAAAAATGTCAATGCTGATATCCTAAGTCGATATTTCAGTACTCGTGTGTATTCTGTTTCATCAAATCTCCGCCATCTTTTGGCGACACCCTATACTAGACAGCTAGATGAATGAAAACTTGATTTTGCGTCTCTGATTTCAACCTCTTTTTTTTCTGCGTAGCATCTTCCGTCTATGATAATTTCGTAATCACTAGTAAGTGAAAGATATTTTTTTTAATCAAATGAAGCTCAACTCAATTTGATTTTTTTTTAATTTCAACTCAATTTCCCCTAAGGTGGTGCAAATGGTATCATCGTAGACCAGTTCAACGAGCTATTCATTCTAAGCTTCGATTCAATACATGAAGGACACTACGCATGTGCAGTTTTCGTTGGAGACACAGAATGTTTAAGAGCAGAAGCGAATATAAGTAAGTTACGACTCAATGATTACATATGAAGTTTGAAATAACCAACTGAATGTTGATAATTATGCAAGGTGAATTATTTTAATTCGACAGTAAATAAAGTTCTGTGACACTTTCATTTCGGTTAACCCTTTCAAGACAATTGACCACATTTTGTGGTTTGGCTCAATAACTTTTGATTCAGAGTTCTAAAAAATATACCAGATACATGAGTAGAAAGAGCAAAAATTTCTGCACACACTATGTCCATTTTTGTTACATGACCATATTGCGTTTGATCCCAGGAATTTAAAAAAGGAGAATAAGCTTTAAAATTCTTAAATTGGCAACACATTGAGAGGTTCAGAATCATCGTTTTTTATCGAAATTGGCAACTTTTTCAACTTTTCGACAATTCTTTTAACCATGTATATTGTTTTCAAAGACATTACCCCTTATTACAGTCTTGTAGCACTAAAAGAAAAATATTATTGTTGCCAATTTGAAGAACAAAATGTGATCAATTTAGCCCTTAAATAATTCCTGTCCTGAAAGGGTTAACTCCTTTCTTTCTTTTTTTCCCATTTCCTTTGCGGGGGCAGCTTTGAACCCTCTGGGTTTCTTTACTGACGTACCACAGGATGCTTATATCAACACGGAGGTTTATGACAATCACGTGTTCATTTGTACTCCTAGAGATGAAACATGGATAATACACTGGGAGAAGGATGGCGAACCCCTGGAAAATCATTTCGTAGTGAGAATCCTTTTTTGCTTATAAGTTATAGGGAGGAGATCATTACAGTGCGTTGTTTTGAAAGTTCACAATTTGTGGTCTTTATTTCTCTCAAGCTTTTAATCAGCGGAGGGGAACAGAGGAACATGCTGGATGTGGGATACATGTAAAGTTTTCCCCGCTTTTAATCTACCTTCCCCTACCCCTCTGTGAATATATTGATGTTTTTTTATTCATCTTGCCCAGTAAACAAATTGCACCTTTTCGATTGCACTATTACAAGTGCGCACTCCTGTAATTATAAGATGTTTTTGCACAGTTCATTTTCATATCACGATCACGTAGCGCGTCGAAGGCCGCACCAGTCGCTGACAAGGTGTATTTGGTTGCGTTATTCCTTACTCTAGTGGCACTTACTTACGTACGAAATTTTATTGTTATTATTACAGACACTATTCCTGCGCCGGTAACTCATGTTTCCACTTATTTTATTGTATGACCTCACCCTTACATGGCGTGTCAAAGACTGCGCCGGTAGCTGACGCATCCCTACGTCAGCAAATGACGTGTCGTGTGCAACGGGCATTAACAATATCAACTTATTTCAAAGATCTATGAAAAAAAGATTATCTGTGGAAGAGGCATGTTTGATGTACATGTAGTAGATAGATACAACATGGGATCGTTTATGTTCATCAAGAGAGGGAGAAAGGAGCAGGTCGTTTAGAGTGAAAAGGACACGGTGCATTACATCATCTTGATAATGTTATTATTTTTCTTTAAATTCCAGTCTCACTTTCGTCAATTTTCTTATTGATTTTTTTTTTTCGTACAGAGGAATGGTAATCTTATGCTTTTTGATATAAGAGAGGAAGATGAAGGAATGTACACATGCGTTGTAAGCGACCCTCGAAGCCAATCCATAGGTCGAGCAGATGCCTGGCTTTTTCTGACTGATCCTCCTGAGATCGACATCTCAGCAGGTAGGAGATAGAAACCTTTACGAATGATGCCCGGTAAAGACAAGGCCTCCGTTCGTTTGCGTTATTACCTGCACTTATCAAGCCTATAAAGGCCATACACCAGTTGTTAAAAATATTGTTTGTGCTTTATTTTGTACTCTATTTAGCAATCACTTTTTGTACGATATCACTCTCACACGGCGCGTCAAAAACTGCAGCAAGCAGTCTCTGACACAGTCACTGGCAAGTGACACCTCTTGTGCAACGGGCTTTACATAGGAAATTATTTAACTGAACACGTATATTGTGCTATGATAACTTAAGAAAGCAACGCGGAATTATAGAGGGTCAGAGACAGAAATGGCATAGTTTACCTCTCACTGTTAACTTAAAGTAAAACCATTATTCTACTAAATTCTAGGGGATAACATGGGAAATATCCAATGTTATGATATTAGTCTATACACTTCAAAAACCAGGGTGTTAATTCAACACCATGTCGGTGTCGATATTGAGCTACACCAGATGCCTAAATGCTTACCTCTGAACGTATCAATCTGCTCTGGCACTTGGAACTTACTTTATGTACAACAGCCTCAAACAACCACGTATGTTTAAGCAAATTTGTATAGTGTTTAAAACAATTATTTAGAACAAAACATTTGAATGTATTTTTTAAACAATAGTTGTATAACAAGTTTTAAGCAACTTTATTTAAACACCCTAGATGTTTAAAAGCTGTTGTTTAAAAAAAATGTTTAAAATTTTAAACAAGAGGCTGTTTAAACAATAGTTGTTAGAGTGACCGGCTTAAACAGCGTTGTTTAAAATTTTTGAACAGTTGTTTAAAATTTTTGAACACTTGTTTAAAATATTTTTTACTGTGTAAGCTTCTATTAATACCTATCATTTAGGCTCACTGAAGCCCAAAACTTACAGATTTTTCAAACTGTTCAGAGGAGCAAAAGAATTCTTGTCCATTCTATATCATGTCCGTGATTGCCCTTCAAACATGCTGGTATGGAAAATTGACACACTTTCAGTAATCTGTATGGAACTCAAACACAACGATAATCTCACAATCAGTAATCAGTATAAAAACACATTTCATCTTCCAAACAAAAGATGAAAACATCTCAACATCTTTCAAAACACGTTTCATACACCAAAGAATAGGAGAATACTACAATGGTCATGCATGACAGCTTCGACAGTTGGTGTGAAAATGTCAGAGATAAAATTATCAGAGGTAGCAATTCAATACGAACCAGGTAATTTTTTACCGCGTCATATTCTGCCCCGGTATATTTACCCGTGTAACCGCGGTATATTTTACCCAGGTAAATATTACCGCGTTATGTTTTACCCAGGTAAATATTACCGCGGTATGTTTTACCCAGGTAAATATTACCGAGGTATATTTTACCCCGGTAATTTTACCGCAGTATATTTTACCGCAATAGGTTTTACCGGACTTTCACATGGTTCACCAGATTTGTAATATACATGCCTTTCTTGATTTTAGGCATACCTGGGTATATCTTACATGCCATTTAATTTAATATTTTCTCATGTCAAAAGTAAAATCTCATCTGTAAACCTCCATCTTTTCTGCAGTCATAAGCCCAGGAACTCTCAGGAGCTTGCATGTTCAGATTCTAGAACCAGATTTTACCAGCCTCAAGTTGTAACAAAATAGAATTAGTCAAGCTCAGTTTGGCTCTATTATGTGCAATTCAACGGATTGTGAGATATGGCAACAAAGAATCAGTATTTCTTCCATCTTTTATCCCTAGGATGGTTGAAATTGGGATTATAATACAATATTTACGGTTTATCCATGGAATAGGGGAATCATTTTCTACCATTAATTTTATCCTTCACGGAGAATCTGAAACTGTAATACCGAAGTCACCGAGAAATTTTACCTTGGTGCCCTTGAAATTTTACTTTTTTTTTTTTTTTTTACATGAAACGTTCTTACGAAATTGACACACTGGACCTTGCCATTGCGATGTGCAATGACATTTATATCCATCAACGAGCTCTAAACACGAACCACCATTCAGACACGGAGAACTAGCACAGTCGTCTTTATCTACGAATTGGAACGAACATCGGGAAAATGTAACAGTATACAGAAAATAATTTGATGCTTTCCTAATTGATAAGGGGATTTGTTGTTTTGTTTTGATTTGTTTGTTACGAGAGATATTCTAGGATCACTACTATAGAGTACTGCGTTGAACTTGTAATATTTAAGATTTAGATAACATTACTATATTATCAAGACCTCACTACAGGGGCGGCGCCAGGGTGTTTTGATAGGAGGGGCAAGACGACCTAAAGATGACGTCATATTTTTTCTCCATTAAATAACAGGGGTAATATAGAGTTATATGTTTAAGACCTCTCTTTTTGATACTCCTCTTTCTTCTTTCTTCCCTTTTCTTCCCTTTTCTTCCTCCTTTACTTCTTTTTTTTTTCTTTTTTTTTCTTTTTTCACTACTTGAAAAATCATAGGGGGGCGGTCGCCCCCTCTGCCCCCCCCCCCTGTAGCGCCGCCCCTGCCTCACTACGATACTGCTACATTGGTAAAAGGGAAACTCTGCATTTATGCGATGAATGAACGATATTTTCGACTCTAATGTCGTTCATCATAAAGGAGCTGAAAAGGGGGCATTTCATGACCGTTGCCCTCACATATTGCATGTAAAAAAAAAAAAAATTATTCAAAGACTGTACAGTGCAATATCAAACAGGGGCCTGTTTCTCGAAACCTAAAGTCTAACTTCTTGACTAATTCAGCGTTAGTTCACTAGTTGTCTGCTATGTGTTTCACGAAGCCGTCTTAGCTAACATCAACGACAACTAGCGAGACAAGAACTTATGACGCCTCCAACAACGTCATATCTGTTTTAGTTGACGTGCAGCGCCATCACATGTCATTTCTTGGGTAGATTATGGTTGGCAAAAAGGGACGCTAAATACTTTTACAAATCCTTAAAAAAACTACCTTTATATATATATATATATATATATATATATATATATATATATATATATATATATGTGATGTGATGAAAATATGCAATGCTTCTACTGAAGGGTTGTCTCCATGCACTGAACTATAGTCGGTCAACATTTTCACATTTTAATTTAAAAAAAAAACATATCTGAAACAAAACATTTTGACTGAGTTCATTTCAATTCAAAATTAAAAATTAAACCCAAACAATACTAGATAGGCCTATATAAAAATGTGATGAGATAAAAAAAAAAGTTAAACCCCAAACTTGTAAAATTAATCCCACTGGAAACTGAAAGAAAATATTAATCTATAGACAAATTGGGGGGGGGGGGGACAAAACAAAACAAAACAGCCTACTGATAAGCGATATAAAGTATTATAATCTAGAAAAATATAAATTCATAACTGTTGCTAGGTTTGCTAGGTATTCTTTATATCAAAATGGATTAAGTTAGTCTCTTACTTCTGATGGTAAAGCTATTTTAAGATATGGGTCCTTTACATATCTGATCGATTAACATGAAAATGACGTGCTACCATAATGAACTTGAAAATCACACTTTATTTCTTGTGCTATAATGATAAGCGTCCAGGTTGTTTGAAAACAAAATATTAAAAAATATTCGTAAAAGGATTCTATAAAGATTTCTTTGGTGAGAAAAATCTAGCGAGGGAACCTTAATCTGACAAGACGGGTGAGCCATAGTTTTCAGACCCATATCAATTTAAACATAAGTTGTATCAACGATTTTAAAACTGAATACTTTGAAATATACTTCCTTAAACTTTTGATATGCATAATGTTTGTAATTTTAATATCATAATTAAGCTTAGAAACATTGTATAAACGTTCATAGCATCTTATTTTTACAAAAAAAATATATAAGTGTATTTTGATAAACTATCAAATGACGACATCGGGGGGGGGGGGGGCTATCTAACTTCCAAAACTGATTCACCGATCATGAAATCAATAACTCATTTTTTTATTATTATTTTTTTTTTTCATTTTACAAGCGATTCTTGGTATAATTTACATGATTTAACAAGTGTTTGGTAACTATTATACCTTTCTCCTAATTTCAATTTTTGTATTTCCTAATTCATTCAAATATTTGCAGTTTAGCTTTTTAAAATATAGTGTAATTGCAACCAAGGCTACATGTCGGCACCTATTCTCCCCGATAGTATCGATATCACCAGATGTCTAGCTAGTAAGCACTTCGTGAAATGGTTTAGGAAGATCACAGACATCTCCGTAGTTGGCTGATAGGGTTATGACTGTCTTGTTGGTTTTTGAGAAATAGGCCCTTTGTGTTGTTTTAACCCTTATCTGGTGTAGCCCAATATTGATACCGAGATGATGTTGAACTAATATCTTGTTTTTTGCAGTGTAGTGAATACAGCAGTAGCAATCAATCGTAACACGCTGACCGATAACCTTCAAAAGGCTAAGTTATAAACAGGAAATCTCAGGAATATTTTTTTTTTCCTGTTTCTAGTTTGCGGAACGATTACTGTCTGGTCAGGCAATATCGGACCTACTCCGTCGCCAGAGGTACTTACAACCACTGAGGACACCGGTGCTGAGGATGGTTCAGTTAGCTGGAGCAGCGATGGTGGTTTTGGCCTACCAAGCGATGGTGATATTAACCAAGCAGAAACAAGGTCGAGTCGTATAGTCGGAGGAATTACTGCGACAAATGGTTCGGCGCCTTTCATGGTTCGAATCACAGAACTGAGGGATCGCGAGTGGGCCGCCATCTGTGGTGGTACACTCCTGGACCAGAGGTGGGTTATGACTGCTGCACACTGTTTGTTCGAAGAAGAATCCCAAATCCCAATTCGAAAAGAAAACTTGAATCTACTACTCGGGGAATATGATACATTAACCCAAGAAGATTCAGAGATCGTACGAAGGCCAGCAGAGATCATTGTGCATGAGGAATATAACAAGGTAACATCTGACAATGATATTGCCTTGATCCGAATCGAGCCACCACTAAGGGAGTTCACTCCTTACATTCGTCCCATTTGCCTGGCTCCTTATACATTATCCAGTCGACTAATGAAGACAAGTACTCTTGGACGGGTAACTGGATGGGGACGACAGATGTTCAGAGGACCACGCAGTCGGTTTCTCAAAGAAGTCATGGTACCTTTTGTTGACCGGAAGACTTGTCAAGAAAGCGTTGACGAGAATGACCACGAGTTTACTAACAACATGTTCTGCGCAGGATACCACTCTGCACAGCAGGATGCTTGTAGTGGTGATAGTGGGGGTCCGTTGGCTCTCCGTCATGATGATGGACGGTGGTATCAACTGGGCATTGTAAGCTGGGGAATCGGATGTGCAGAGGAGGGGGAATATGGGTTCTACACACATGTCTCTCGATTTCTCCACTGGATACGTTCTAAGGATGTGACTTTCGCTTATTCACCGAATGTAGCACTACGGTTCAACCAGAGTTACAACAGTGAAGTGCTAGCCTTTGCGATGAGATCACGTAGTAATTTGACTGTTGCAGCGGGTAGCAAGGTCGATCTAGAGTGTATACCTAACAGAGACGACGCGTCTGTTGAGTGGTTCATTGGAAGCAACCCAGGTATTACTTTCTACATACTCTATGTCATTATTCATATTCAAGACAATAACTATTGGGTTAAAGAGAGAGAACCCCCCCCCCCCCGCACACACACACACACACTTTTTGCAATAAAAAAAAAAAATATTCATTGATGCTAAGGAAAATCATATTCGGAAATTTATCCAGTCTTAGGCAATTGTCCTCTGACACTTATAATGATAATTGTCGTATAAAATATATATCATATTCCTTTCTGACTTTAAAATAATTCTGAACCAGGAACCATGAACTCTTCCTATCTACTTTTTGAATTTTAGTGACCTCGCTAGAGGATGGTGTGCGCATCCTACCTAGTGGTCTAGTCTTCCGCTTCGACGCCATAGAGGAGCGTTTCTCTGGAGCATACTCCTGCGAGTCTAGGGTCAGTGATGAAGATGGAGAGCAAGTCATTAGGGCAAATCTCCAAATACGTAAGTAGTTTCAGTGAACCTATTTACTATCGAGGATTATTGTAATAGGTGTCGAAAATGACACTTTTGATCTTTAACCACGACACAGTAGTAGTTTCAGTTCATTTCGCGATAAAGCCCAGTGTTAATCTGTGGTTATACAATGATTTTGTTTTCATTAAAAGAATGAGAAAGATCCCCATATATATGTTCACCTTTACCTGAACTCAAACTTCTCTTTAATCCAGAGTCTTGACTTCAGCTAGTTGATGTGATTTCACAGCACAGCCACGAGCCTACTGGCTGGGACATAATGATCACCAGCAACAACAACAATAACATTTTTTTTAAAGGATAATAATAATTAAACTAAAATAGAATTAATAACAATAATACTATAGGTATTCTTATCAGTACAAATACTGCTCTTCCTACATGGGGGCTATTCGATTATTAGTACCCCAGCATTAACAGTTACCCATTTTCTACGCTAGCTGAGTCGAGAGGGAAAATTATGGGTAAAGACGTTCCGTCCCAGGATTTAAGGATCAAACCCAGGACCTTTCGTATGAGAGTTAAGAGCCTTCACCAATATTATGTAATTCATTATTTGCTGTATCTCACTATTTTAAGCTATTTCATTTATGTAAAGTAACATGGATTGGAAAAGAAGACCTTCTGGTTAAAGTTAGTGAGTTAATCTTTTTCTTTTCCCGGCATCCATGTGACTCTCTTCTAACTCTTCTGCTGTTTTGTATTCACCAATGTCTTGGTTTTGTCTGTGCCAAATGAAATAATAAATAAATAAATGAAAAACACAGTGCACCGACATAAACATCACTGTTATTAACGTTTAAATATTTCAACTGTTTTCTTAACTGACCGCTAAAATATTGAGAAGATAAAATATATTGCCGATGAATAGCACTAGAGGATTTGCACAAAGTGAGCTGAGTCATTTCCAATCGACTGCAGGGATATCGTTCTGTTGCTTCTCTCTATTACAAGAGTGATTTTAGACGGTCAAAGATCGTGTAAAGTTGTATTTAAGTACAAGTGAATACGTTAAATATGATTTGTCTTGTATGAATTAAGCAAAACGATCTTAATATAATTAAGGTTTACTTTGATGAAATTATTCACCATTCAATGATTTGGCCATAATATAGTTCATAACATCGGTTATCTTTCGAGAGACGTCTTTGAGGGCGCTGCTTCCCTGGCGCTGGATTGTCTGGCTTTTTGTGATTAATTTGAAAATAAACTCTCGAATTTTTCAATTTGAATTATCTTTCATAAAATGGCAGTCGTATGTTGCTAACTTCTATGGTCCTGTATCTTTCTCTTTTGTTTTTATGCAGAGGTCATTCCTGCATGATGAGGTACAGCTCAGACCATCTCGACATGATGATGTTTACATGATAAGTGTTTAATTATATTATTCGTATTTCATATATTGCTTGGTTTTGTTTCTTAGTATACTATCAAATTTGAAAATATATGTTATTGTGAAGCCTATTGTATTTTTTATTATAATTCTTTTGGAATTTCGTATGTCTAGGGATTTTAAAAAAATCTGAAGGATGGTGACTTTTCCTATACTTGTGATCTCTTTACTTAAGTATTATATATGATGTTCCTTCAGAGCATCTATTTCTCTCCCTCTCTCTTTGTATTTCTCTCTTTCTCACTGCCCCTTCTCTCTCTGTCTCTCTCTGTCTCTCTCTCTCTATCTGCTTTCTTTCCCTCTGTACTATTCTCATCATGCATATTCGGCGTTGCGTATTTACTAAAGTATTGCTTACAGTTTTGGTCCTCTTTACATATAACGTTTGTAAATACATTGGATTCGAAATATATGAATTAATATGTATTGTCGAAAGTAATGTGAAGTGAATGTCATGTAAACTTTTAACAGAATCAATAACATTTGCAAATGCTCATTTATTTTTTTTTCTTTCTTTTTATCACTCAAAAAACCACAGTTGCGTAAATTGAATGGCAAGAAAAAGAAAACAGCAAATGTTTCAGTTAAGGTAAACAGATTTTGTGTTGTCTCTTGAATTCACAATTTAGAAACATACAAGTACTAAGGGAATATCTATTACTGTAAACGGAAGATGACAAGTAAAACGACCGTGTCGATGGTCGATGCAGCAAAATCATTAGAAATGTAAAGCTCTTTTTATAATACTGCTCCTGATTCACAAACGAAACGCAGTAGACAACTGTAAGGGGGGAAAAATATGAAAAGAACACGGTTAAAACTGTACAGATTAATTAATACCTAAGCTGGCTTAGAAATAGAACACAGGATACCACTGAAAATCTCGTGGTCTACTTTTGAAATTACGCCTAATATGTGCGTATTTACTACATAAATTATGCATACAGCTGCCTCGCGGAGGCCGCGAGGGCAGAGGTAGGGCAAAGAGGCCAAAACGGATGCCCGGGCCGACCCTATTTGAACCAAGGAGTTATCACAGATTACTCCTTGCTTGAACAAGTTTGCATTATTGCTCTGGGCAACATTTAAACATCATAGATCAGGTGAATATAACGATATATACATGTTATGATGTGTCAAGTTAATCAACGTGTCCTTGCGTAGGGATTACATAATCTGTACAGTATAAACTGTGTTCTTTTTATGATTTTTCTCAGTTTTTTTACTGTGTCACATCTGTGAATCGGATGGATACTTATAGTTTTAATGGATTATATGTTTGTTTAAGTAAGATTGTGAATATCATATCTTATAAAGCTTATACTTAAGGAAAACGTGCATGGCTCTTAAGACTTTTTTATGCATTTGTCTTTCTCATATAAATTTGAGTTCTCATCTAATTATTTTTTTAAAAAACATGTAATTTCTCGAAGCTACTGTTGGTAATGTACATTTTATTGTGTTAAATATCGTTAGACACAGTGAATCGAACTTTTGATTAGAATACCGCATTTTAAAATAATAGCACAGCAAAATGACAAGTAATGATACAACAATGTCCTAAGCATCGGCACTTTACAGTGAATTTCATATTAAATTCAGACATACTATGCCTCATCTCTTCTCTATTAAACTCATATAATACAAATACCGTATTTTAAAATGCTTAAACGAAGTGCACAAACTTGTCCCCAACTCGTTTTAATATACATGTATTTCGATGTAGTTTTACCTGACTGTTGGAACTTTTTGTTGAAACGATATAAAATGCTTGTATGAAATATAAGTGCTACCTTTGGATACGAATACTGTGTATTTGTTTATGTAACCTGTGTTGTAAGCAGAATGAAATAGGTTATAGGATGGTGACATAAAGAATGAGAGGGAAAGCAAAATGCGGGGGGTAAGAAAGAGCCGAAAGTCAGAGGGGAGAGAGAAAGGGGACGGTAATAAAAGGCGTGTAAAGGGGGACAGTACATGCATTACTAAACACGAAGAGAACCTTATTCGACTAATACATAACATTTGCAAAGCATAGCAAATTGCTTTTATCTATTACCTTTTCTTTGACAGTGCGTCCCCCAAAAGTAAACACCTGAAAAAGGTCTCCCGAAATTGATATTAACAAATATTTTCAGGAAATTTCCCTGCTATTGAATAGCTTAGGAATTCTTCTTTGACATGACACACACACAAAAAAACAAAAATCGGAACATGTTATGCTAGAATGAGCAAATGCCACTTTCGTGAAAGGGTGCAAAATTCAACAAAATTGACAACCTTTAAAAGTTGACAGTTGCAAAAAGTCTCCCCAGACAATTTTTTTTTCTAATATTTTCTTGAAATTTTCATACCTGTGGATAACTTAGGGTTTCTTCTTTTAAGTGACACCAAACCAGATACCGATATTTTACGCTTGAGTGAACAAAAGCCACTTTTTGGAAAGGGTGTAAAATCCACATTTAACAAATGTTTGTATTTGTTCTAGCTGGTCTTAGCAAAGTTTGGAGTCAGGCTAAATGAAAGGCTTAAAAACTTTCACATTTTGATCATTAAAAGTCAATTATGCAAGATCAGACTTCATTTTCCGTATGTCCTGATATATCCCATCAAAACTTAATGGTTGACGGAGCAAGCCAACTTAAATTTTAAAAACTCATCAATAATTGATATTTCAAAAGACTCAACAAAGTAGTTCAATTCTCACTCAAGCATAAAATGTTAATGGCATATGTAACAATATACAGGGAATAAAGCCTGTTCGTTCATAAAATATAATTTTTGATCAGATATGGAAATTTCTAAGCCTTTTCACGACTCTCAACTTTGCTGATACCAGCCAGAAACAATGCAAATTATTGACAAGTCCGGATTTTGCACCCTTTCACAAAAGTGGCTTTTGCTCACTTGAGCGTAACATATCGCAAGACTTTTGGGTGTAATTTGATAAAAGAGACCATAAGCTATCCACAGGTATAAAAATCTCCTAGAAATATTTTTAAATGTTTATTTAGGGAGACTTTTTCTGACTGTTAACTTGTTGGGGGACGCACTGCATTTAAACGATGAAAACATTTAAAACATTTGAGGCAAAAATGAAAGAGAATACACGAAAAGGTTCATATATTATTATCGTGACTGTTTTGAAAGTGGTAATCTTCCCCCTTTTCATTTTCTTATCATTTTCATGTAACACTAAAAAAAACTCCAATAGTTCATGATCATTATATCTTGCTCTGTAAAGCCTTTGATCTGAATTGAAAATCACATAATGACGATGCTGTATTTGAGATTTAGTCTGTAGTGTCCAATTTTCTATAATAATGCTGCTTTCACTTTATCAGTCAGGATAGTTTGTACTCAAATAGATATATCACACGCAACCCAAAAAAATATATGTAGGGTAAAATTATCTTTTAGAGTTTTTGTGAATCTTTTATGTTATAATTGTTATGTAATATTATGTTTGTGAAATATGTATTGTTACAAGCCATGTGCTTCCAGGGAACCTCGCCTTTTTCCACGTTTTTGCCAAAGTGAAATTTCATTTTGTACTTATTTGATAATGAAAAGGAAATAAATGTGTTTGAAATCTAATCTCGTCAAATAAAGACCAACGTCTTTCCAATGTCATATGCTCATTCTATTAAAATGCATGTATGCGATCGTTTGCCCTAGAAATCGAATTGAATGCTAATTAATGAAAACTGAATGTTGATCTTGATGAGCATTCAAATTCAAATGAAATCGAGCAACGCTTCATCAGTGTGGCTGCTGACCTAGAAACCTATAAGAAAGACATTAGAGGCTCAAATTTAATATTCAGACTGCATTCTTCACTGGCATCCTATTTGGAATCAACATACATTGTGTCGACAAGGTGGCGCTATCACACATATCATTACACTAACTCACTTTAAAACAATCGTCAGTGGAGCGTCAGTGTAAGCTGTCACGGAATTCATAAATAAATGTACTCAAACCAGGAGCGTGTCTGGACCTTGGCTTCCAGGGGGCAAAGCATAATTATGAGGATTTGAGCGGCAATTGCTTCACAATGATTCAAAATGTCAGTTGATTTTTTTTTTTTTCATGGTTGAAAATCTGTCAAAGGGGGATGGCAAAATGCCCCCCCCCCCCCGCATACGCTAGTGATTCAAATGATTCATTATTTATATTCATGCTATCCACTACAGTGCGTATAAAAAAAAGGTACTTTTTTTTTTTTTAATATCCTCCAAAATCATAATTTCACAATATCGATACGATTTTTTCTTATACAATCATGTAAAACTCGCAAAGATTGGTTTGAGCAAAAAATGGCTGAGTCTTGAATTCGATCAAAGTGCGTATCAGCCAGTACCTGCATCTTCTCTGTTTGTCATCAGTTAATTGATTTGAACAATCATGTAATCCTTAATCATAATTATACCTAGCAGTGCACTCACTTGGCATATCCAGACATTGATAAAGGGGAGGGCACGAGATGCTCCCAAGACAGAGGTTAAATTTACCTGGACAGATCCGTTCTTGTAAAAGCATACTGAGCATAGCAAGTTGTAATTTTTTTTCTTGGCCTTCAAGAAGGAGCTACACCAGCTTCACCAATTGGATACACCACTGCCCCCATACCACACCCACCACCATTACGCATGGTGTCTTTCCAGCACAAATCATCTGCATCAATACCCATTTTTGCCTGAAGACTGTCGAAAAGATGGAATGCAATAACGGGGGGAGAACCCTAACATTTACATGTTTCCTTCTCCAAATTTGTTATTCCTCCTATAAGTTACAAGACCCCATAAACAGCGACGAATACGAATTTAAAGCAAAATCAACTTTATTGATAAGATAATATTTTAACATTTTTTCAGTTAAACATGAACATGGGGAAAATAGCATCATGTATTACAGCGCATCCTTTCCACTTGTCCCAGACAGTGACGCATCCTTGCGGCTGGAAGAGATGGGGCAAAGAAATAAACAACATTGAATGGTCCATTTTTTTTTTTTTTTTTAATCTCTCTTCTTGAAAATTGAACATTTGAGGTCCACATTCCTTTAATACTTTACAATTTGCATCCTTTCGACATGCTCCAGTCAAAAATGGTATTGTGTGCAGAAAGACAGAATGTTTGTGTGGAGCGTTTGTGTGTGTGTGTGTGTGTGTGTGTGTGGAAGGGAAGGGTGAGGATGTGCAGTTAGGTATAGGATTAAGAATTACATGATTGTTTAAATTAAATATTGATTGTTTACAGAGAACATGCAGTTACTACCTTATACGCATTTTAATCAAATTCAAGACTCGACCATTTTTGCGCAAGCCAATTTTGGCGAATTTTCCAAAAGTAGCCAGTACTCACCGAAGCGTAAAATATAGTCTATACTCATGGAGTCGTCCGAAGAAACAGACCCTCACCCATGATTGTATAAATGAACATCATATTTATATTGTAAAATTATTATTTTGTTGAATTTTTTCAAAGTGATCGTGACACCTCTACAGATTAAATCATTTATTAAAAGTAATTGTGCAGTGTTTTTGCTCGATAGTAGACACGGACGTGAACCTCTTTGTGTAAATAAATAAAGTCTTTAAATAAAAACATCCAGATCAATGAACTAAGCCTGATTAACGACTGGATATTTAACACGCATACAGGGCATGAAGAGGTAAGTGTTGACAGAAATGTGAACAATCTGCAAGAAATGTTGTCCAACAATCAAAACGGCAACAGACTCATGACTTCCTTAAATTTTGCATACGTGTTCTTTTATTTCTCTAAAAATTAACATTTTCGTTAACCTTCTTGGTTGTTGAAAGAAAATGAATGACTGGATTATACACACATTAAAGTTCTAATGAAAGGAAATGATAGTGTGCGATGACAGAAAATCAAAGGCAGTGTATCCTATGTAAGGCGTGCTTGGAACCCTGTGCAAGAACTGCAAGTTCTCTTTGTAAATGAAAATAACCAACCATGACACTGTGATGCGGAACTTTTTTTTCGAAGGTAAAAACTGTAATTCTTTCGATTTGCAGGAGATTAACTTTTTTTTTCTTTGTGTGACAATAAAAGTTCACACAGCATTGCAATGAAATAAGGGAAGAACCCTCAGAAATACCCTCCACAGAGAGGAAGGAAATGTGCCGGGTTTAGTGGGGAGATACCGGATTATTATATTGTGTTTGAAATAACTGATCAGCAATATAGCAATATAGCGAGGACGTTGTTGAAATAGTTTAAACGGAGATCCGGGTCTCGGACAATGTAAACATAAAACAAATTGAAGGATGCTGGGTTATGAACCGAGATCATAGTACATGCATTTCCTTTGTAAAGGTGGTATAAAGATCAGGAGCATTGTAATTCTTGCACACTCATAGCTCGGAAGGTCTAGAGTCGATTTAACTCTGTCTGCTTTTGTTTGATTGGCAGATAATCTTCTTCACGTTTTTAGTATTTGAATCTGTATACTCCAATTCAAGGTAAGTTGATTTGTAGTAATTTAAATATGGACATGAAACCATGGCTATCTAGAAATAAACAGATAGGACGGAATCCCTTTTAGAGTGGCGATAGATAATCATATTTATAAAGCACAATGAAATGTGAAAATAAAGCGGAGGTAACATTTGTTTATTTTTTAGTAGGCCTTCGAAGAGTTATACTATGCTGGATAGGACACTATGTATTACACAAGCCCCTAACAAAGGACAACTGGTAAGGCCCCCCAAAATATGATAGGAAATTTTACATGCTTCTTTCAGGGAATTTCATTTCACTTATTCCATTTTGGAAACGTATAAAGCAAGCCTTTTCTGATCCATTCATAGTGATTTGATTACTTTTGTTTTCTGGCTTCTAGCCATCTGAAGTTATTTTTCATACTGAAACTTGGCCATGCACTTTTAATTTCTATCATAAATTTAACAGTGTAGTAAAATCACGCAAAACCGTTATAACGCAAACCCGTAATAATTTGACGTCAAAATAGTTAATTGATTACCAGGATATCACTCTCCGCGCTCCACTGTGTGAGAGAATTTGCACGCAAACCCTATGTGAATGGAGAAGGCATGAACGATTCCAAGATGCGTTCTTAATCTTTAAATTCACAGGGACGGCTGCAAAATACAATACTTTTAAAGAAAAAATTATACTTGATCAATCTATCCGCGCCGAATTTTTTTTCCCCGTGGCGTTTTGCTATAAATCAATCAAAATCATAATTCATCTTTTGCAAGCAGCTGAAAAGAACGCCTGATAGATGTAATGACAGTCGTTGTTTGTCCAATATACACGTGTGTATGATGACCAACACGGCTGGCGTGGCAGCAGTACTATAGTATTTCTTTGATTTTTCTTCTCTCTATCTTCATTCTTTTCCGATGAATTTCTTTGTTTTTCTTCTCTCTTGTCTTCTTTTTCTTATGTATTCCTTTGTTTTTCCTCTATCTGTTTTCTTTATTATGTATTTCTTTGTTTTTCTTCTCTCCGTCTTCCTTTTTTCCTTACTTATTTCTTTGTTTTTCTTCTCTCTGTCTCCTTTTTTTCCTTATGTATTTCTTTGTTTTTCTTCTCTCTTCTTTTTGCCTTATGTATTTCTTTGTTTTTCTTCTCTCTGTCTTCCTTTTTCCTTATGTATTTCTTTGTTTCTATTCTTTAAATCTTCTTTTTATTTCTTTATACATTTCTTTGTTTTTCTTTTTTCTGTCTTCCTTTTTTCCTTATGTATTACTTTGTTTCTATTCTCCATATCTTCTTTTTCCCTTATGTATTTCTTTGTTATTCTTCTCTCCGTCTTCCTTTCCTCATGTATTTCTTTGTTTTTCTTTTCTCTGTCTTCCTTTTTTCCTTATGTATTTCTTTGTTTTTCTTCTCTCTGTCTTCTTTTTTTCCTTATGTATTTCTTTGTTTTTCTTCTCTCTTCCTTTTCCCTTATGTATTTCTTTGTTTTTCTTCTCTCTGTCTTCCTTTTTCCTTATGTATTTCTTTGTTTTTCTTCTCTCTGTCTCCTTTTTTTCCTTATGTATTTCTTTGTTTTTCTTCTCTCTTCTTTTTGCCTTATGTATTTCTTTGTTTTTCTTCTCTCTGTCTTCCTTTTTCCTTATGTATTTCTTTGTTTCTATTCTTTAAATCTTCTTTTTATTTCTTTATACATTTCTTTGTTTTTCTTTTCTCTGTCTTCCTTTTTTCCTTATGTATTACTTTGTTTTTATTCTCCATATCTTCTTTTTCCCTTATGTATTTCTTTGTTATTCTTCTCTCCGTCTTCCTTTCCTCATGTATTTCTTTGTTTTTCTTTTCTCTGTCTTCCTTTTTTCCTTATGTATTTCTTTGTTTTTCTTCTCTCTGTCTTCTTTTTTTCCTTATGTATTTCTTTGTTTTTCTTCTCTCTTCCTTTTCCCTTATGTATTTCTTTGTTTTTCTTCTCTCTGTCTTCCTTTTTCCTTATGTATTTCTTTGTTTTTCTTCTCTCTGTCTCCTTTTTTTCCTTATGTATTTCTTTGTTTTTCTTCTCTCTTCTTTTTGCCTTATGTATTTCTTTGTTTTTCTTCTCTCTGTCTTCCTTTTTCCTTATGTATTTCTTTGTTTCTATTCTTTAAATCTTCTTTTTATTTCTTTATACATTTCTTTGTTTTTCTTTTCTCTGTCTTCCTTTTTTCCTTATGTATTTCTTTGTTTTTCTTCTCTCTGTCTTCTTTTTTTCCTTATGTATTTCTTTGTTTTTCTTCTCTCTTCCTTTTCCCTTATGTATTTCTTTGTTTTTCTTCTCTCTGTCTTCCTTTTTCCTTATGTATTACTTTGTTTTTATTCTCCATATCTTCTTTTTCCCTTATGTATTTCTTTGTTTGTCTTTTCTCCGTCTTCCTTTCCTCATGTATTTCTTTGTTTTTCTTTTCTCTGTCTTCCTTTTTTCCTTATGTATTTCTTTGCTTTTCTTCTCTCTGTCTTCTTTTTTTCCTTATGTATTTCTTTGTTTTTCTTCTCTCTTCCTTTTCCCTTATGTATTTCTTTGTTTTTCTTCTCTCTGTCTTCCTTTTTCCTTATGTATTTCTTTGTTTTTCTTCTCTCTGTCTCCTTTTTGTCCTTATGTATTTCTTTGTTTTCTTCTCTCTTCTTTTTGCCTTATGTATTTCTTTGTTTTTCTTCTCTCTGTTTTCCTTTTTTGTTATGTATTTCTTTGTTTCTATTCTTTAAATCTTTTTATTTCTTTATACATTTCTTTGTTTTTCTTCTCTCTGTCTTCCCTTTCCTTATGCATTTCTTTGTTTTTCTTCGCTCTTCTTTTTTTTCCTTATGTATTTCTTTGTTTTTCTTCTCTCTGTCTTCCTTTTTCCTTATGTATTTCTTTGTTTCTATTCTTGAAATCTTCTTTTTATTTCTTTATACATTTCTTTGTTTTTCTTCTCTCTCTCTCTTCCTTTTTTCCTTATGTATTTCTTTGTTTTTCTTCTCTCTTCTTTTTCCCTTATGTATTTCTTTGTTTTCTTCTCTCCGTCTTCCTTTCCTCATGCATTTCTTTGTTTTTCTTTTCTCTGTCTTCCTTTTTTCCTTATGTATTTCTTTGTTTTTCTTCTCTCTGTCTTCTTTTTTTTCCTTGTGTATTACTTTGTTTTTCTTCTTTCTTCTTTTTTCCTTATGTATTTCTTTGTTTTTTCTTCTCTCTGTCTTCCTTTTTCCCTTATGTATTTCTTTGTTTTTCTTCTCTCCGTCTTCCTTTCCTCGTGTATTTCTTTGTTTTTCTTTTCTCTGTCTTCCTTTTTTTCCCTTATGTATTTCTTTGTTTTTCTTCTCTCTGTCTTCTTTTTTTTCCTTGTGTATTACTTTGTTTTTCTTCTTTCTTCTTTTTTCCTTATGTATTTCTTTGTTTTTTCTTCTCTCTGTCTTCCTTTTTCCCTTATGTATTTCTTTGTTTTTCTTCTCTCCGTCTTCCTTTCCTCGTGTATTTCTTTGTTTTTCTTTTCTCTGTCTTCCTTTTTTTCCTTATGTATTTCTTTGTTTTTCTTCTCTCTGTCTTCTTTTTTTCCTTATGTATTTTTTTGTTTTTCTTCTCTCTTCCTTTTCCCTTATGTATTTCTTTGTTTTTCTTCTCTCTGTCTTCCTTTTTCCTTATGTATTTCTTTGTTTCTATTCTTAAAATCTTCTTTTTATTTCTTTATACATTTCTTTGTTTTTTTTCTCTCTGTCTTCCTATTTTCCTTATGTATTTCTTTGTTTGTCTTCTCTCTGTCTTCCTTTTCAGTATGCACAACACGTGCGTCAACTACGGGCGAACGACTAATAAGAGACTAGGAAAATCACTGGACCGTATGACCTTGCTGCGCGGGGTTTACGTAACAATTAGCAAATATAACGCTAAACCGTGGTTATAACGCTTTCGCGTGATTTTACTACACTGATAAATAAAAATGAGCGTAACTGCATCAAACATCGATACGAAATTTCTTTATTCTTTTTCAGAACAATCGTCTGTAAAACTAACAAAGTGGGGTTTTTTTCCACCATGTTGGCGAGCTCATCCACGTGGTCAGCCATCACATTCCTCAGGTATTTGTGACATTCAAGAAAAAAGAAATTGAGGAGATAGTATTTAACATTTCAGAAACTTATTTGAATATTGAATACTGTTGATTTATGAAGTTCTTAAGTGCTGAGGTGAAGAGTGTGGGATAAAATCTTGATGAAAAGAGTAAAATCGTTAATTCTTTCCCTGATTTCACAGTTGTTAAAAAAAAAAAAAAAAAAAAAACCTTCAAAACCGTCATTGCATGTCCTAAACTGTCAATATAGGGTGATTAGTATTTGTGAATTTCAAGTGAATAAATTTTGGAATCATTTAAAGTCTATTGCTATCAACGTTGTGACTAGTTGGTGTCTTTGCGGTAACACGTATAATAATCGTAATAACTTACAACGTATGCCAACTAAAAAGTTAAAATGTTCCATGAATTCCTTTTCAAAAATGTCTAAATGCTTAATTAAAAAAAACTTTTCGGGGTAGTAATCTTGTATTTCTTATAAGCAGATGTGGTTTTGCGTCATAAAGTGTAAAAACGGCAAAAAGATAACAATAGTAGTAGTAGTAACAATAATGATAATAACAATAATAATACTATAATGATAATGAAACTTTCAAAGTAGATGCATTGTGTTAACAAAACAAGAAATATTGCATTTATGAAGATATTTGTAGGCCTATTATAAACAAAGCAAAACAAAACAAAATAACTGCTCTCGGTGGCAATTATACCAATCTGTTTATATACAAACGGACTTGTTGATTTCTGAGTGATCAAATTTCTTTCGGGGCTGAATTATTTACGGGAAAGTAGTTTGGGTGTCACTTTCATGAAAATGGGTCATATTTAATGTTTTTAAAAAGTAGTCCAAAATAAGTCTAGATCTATAGGAAATTCCATAATAAGTGAGACAGGACCAACAAATTTAAATTGGTACTTCTTCCGTTTTTTTATGCTCAAGAATGGTTGTAATTCTGATTATATGTCTAGAATGAATTACGGAATCTTTTTCTTCATTTAATTTGATTCTTGCCTGCCTCTTCCATGCTGTCATTTTTGCACTGTCAATGGTAAAATTGTCACTTCGAAAAATGAAAATGAAATGGATTAAATCTATGAAATATGAAACTATACTTTCATTGACATATGTGGGACTACCAAAAAAATATATATATAAAATCTTGATTTTAGCATACTTTGAAATACTTTGTATTTTTCACGGAAATGCACTAAATCAATTAATTACATTGTAAACTGCATTTCCAACTGTTAAAACCCCATTATTTCATGATTTTCTAATGTGCAATATTACTAACCATCGTTTTTTTAATGTCACTTAAAAATAAAAGGGTCAAATGTTAAAATTTTCATACCGAAACAAAGATCAAGAATTGGAAAATAACTGAAGAACTATCATTTCATTGAACTTTGCTCATTAGGCGTGTACTGTCCGACCAAAGATGACCACCAATTTTTCATGTCTTATTTTTATTATTATTATTTTTTTTTTTCATTTTTTATTACTATTATTATTATATATTTTTTTTATTATTATTTTTTTTTTTTTGGGGGGGGGGGGGGGACGTTACTAACTGAAATTTAAGTCGCCGATGTAGCTCCAAGCAAAGCCCAAATTATTATTTTGTTTTTTCTACACAAGTGAAAAGTCTACACAAGAATTTCCCTTGGTGTAGTTACAGAGATTAACTGGTTAAGTTAACTGGCGGAAAGGATAACCACACCAGGCCTATAGGTTTCCAAGTTAGCGATATAGTCAAAAGCAATATTTAACGTTTTTTTGCCTGTGAAGCTTTGGGGAAGTAACATTAAGGTAACCAATGAAAAATAACCAGCTTGTGTGACATTTTCCAAAAGCAATTATAAAATCATAAAAGGTGACAAAATGACAAAATGACAAACGAAAATAAATCACTAGAACACCAGCAACAACAAAAACAAAACATCTACACAAACTGATGTTCTCAACCCCTCCATGAAAAAGGAAGCTTCCAATTCCCCCCCCCCCCGAAAAATAAACTTTAAAAAAACACACACAAAGAAAAGGAATATAATACTTATATTGGCAATCACTTTTTTAGAAAATGGGGGAGGCACATGACAGTTTACACTAAAATATAGAAATATGAAAATTTAAAAAGAGATGGAAAAAAAACCTTTTCCCTAACAATGTTTTATGAACATTGGACGTTGGACGAAATTGGCAACGAAAAAGCTGTTTGGTCTTCTTGCATTAAACTGCGACATTCCCTTTATTTTGTAAACGTTGCACCTAACATGCTATCAGAATTTTCTAATGCATCTCAGTCTAATTTTTCCCCAACTGCTCACATTGAAAACAATTTGAAAACTTTTTTTTGCAAACCTATAAATGAAAGTGAAATCATAAGTACTGTATCCAAAATGAGAAATGGTACCAGTCCAGGATATGATGATGTTCATATATCTGTAGTAAAAAAGATTATTCACTTGATATGCAAACCCTTGTGTGCAATATTTAATTCATCTATTACGAATGGTGTATTTCCTGACAAGATGAAGGTTGCGAAGGTTATTCCTATATTTAAAAAAGGTCAGTCAAACTTGTATTCAAATTATCGACCCATTTCCCTCCTTCCTCTTTTTTCAAAAATTCTTGAGAAAGGTATGTATAATCGGCTTATCGGTTTTATTGACAAATTCCAATTGCTATATTGTAATCAATTTGGCTTCAGGTCCAAACACTCGACCTCTTCTGCTCTTATTGAGTTTATTCATACCATTGCTAAAGCTATGGATAACAGTGAAATATCAGTGAGTGTGTTTTTAGACCTTTCAAAGGCTTTTGACTGTTTAAATCATAAGATATTATTAGACAAACTATCTTGTTATGGCATCAGAGGTATTCCTCTTAAGTGGTTTCAGAGCTATTTAAATGACCGTAAACAGTTCACAGTTTATGAAAATAGTCAATCTCAAATGCAAAATATCTCATGCGGAATTCCGCAAGGATCAATTTTAGGCCCCCTCCTTTTTCTAATATTCATAAATGATATTCATAAATCTTCTACCAAACTCAATTATGTTCTCTTTGCAGATGATACTACGCTCTCTTTATCCCATAAGAATGAAGAAACTCTTATTCAAACTCTAAACAATGAATTAGAACATGTTAGCAACTGGCTCAAAGATAACAAACTACTCTTAAATACAAATAAAACTCACATGATGATATTTACCAAAAGAAATATTGATGTTTCAAATTATATGGTATATTTAAATGGCTCTGAGATCACCATACTTTCTAACACAAAATTTCTTGGAATTCAAATTGATGACAAACTGTGTTGGAACGACCATATAGATTATGTCAGCACGACAGTTTCACGAAATATTGGTGTTCTTAACAAATTAAACTACCTACCAAGAAATATTTTACTATCTTTATATTATACCTTGATTTATCCTTTTCTTACATATTGTAATGTTGTTTGGGCTGCAACTTCTCAACAGAACTTGTCAAGAATATACAAACTGCAAAAAAGAGCGGTGAGGATAATATGTAATTCTCCTTTTCTTGCCACCACTAAACCTTTATTTACACAATTACAACTTTTGAATATATTTGACTTATATGAACTGAGGCTAGCAATGTTTATGTATCGCAGTCATAGAAAAATGTTGCCATCATCTTTAACCCGGTATTTTTCTTTCAACTCTGATACCCATTCTTATTCTACCCGCTCATCTGCAGATTTTTATATCCCATATGCAAGAACTACAGTTTCTCAAAGAACAATTTTTTATGCAGGTCCTAAACTATGGAATTCTTTATCAACTAGTCTCAAATCGACTTGCTCACTTAATATTTTCAAAAAGCAATACAAAGAAAGGCTTTTACACATTCGTACGTGAGTCACCTGTTTTACTTGCTTGTTTCCTATATACATGTACAGTCTCAAAAAAAAAAATTTTCCCCTTCTATTTTAATGTTACATTTAATCATCTAGTTTGTTATGTTTGTATGTTACATGTGTACCTCTACAATTAATTATGTAAGTGGGTCTTCTAGAAGGGTTTTCTTCTATTCATTATATCCTTCTCGATTCTCTACACTTTCTCTTTCCCTTTCATCCAGCCTTATTCTTTCTTTCCTTTTCTTTCCCTCTCTTCTTTGTATCCCCCTTCTCGTCGTCCCACGCTCTCTTTTGTTCTTTTGTATTGTACATGTACATGCAACTATACACCAGTACAATTCTTTTTACCACAGGATCGAATAGCCAAGATCTTTCTTGATCTTTAATCTCGATCCCCCCTCATTTATGTCCCTTGTTTTTCCATACAATTGTTTATTTTTAATGGACTTCTTATGTATTCATATTTTATATGTATGATCATTATGTGCAATTATGCACTTTTATATGTATAATGTCTCTATATTGAGTGAAATAAATGAATCTTGAATCTTGAATCTTTACTCCACGCCATTACTCTACCGACGAAGAATTTCGGGTGCTACAAATTCAGCGTTCAAGATCCCCACCTCCTCAACATTTTTTTAAACTCTCATCTCATCTCATCTCATCGTGTTTCTATAATTATAAGTGCAATATAATCAATGCTTTCTACTGTATTCTTTTCTTCTTCTTCTTCTTTTCTCCCGCCTTTTACTCCTTCTGTTCTTCTTTTTCCATTTTTCTTCTTCTTCTCCTTTTTCACTTTCTGCCTTTTTTTTTTTTATTTCCTCATTTTTTTCCTCATTTCTTTTCCTTTTTTCCTTTTTCTTTTTCTTCCTTATTGTCATTTCTGTTCTTGTTTTTTTTCTTTTTCTTTATTCATCTTCTTGTTTTCTTCCTTTTCATAATTTTTTACATGAATTGGAAAGCTCTGTATTAGTATTAGTATATTTGTAATTATAGATTCTACATTTTTTTGATATCAATTACGTATTATACATGGTGCTATTACAGTGCCGACATCATTCTGAATACAAAGGGAACAGAAGAGGAAGAAGAAGAAGAGGAGGAGGAAGAAGAAGAAAATCAGGTTGTAACCATGTTTTTAATTTTAATTGTTGTGTTTTCGTGTTCATTGAATTGTATGTGGTTTCGAATTTGAATAGGCAATTGATAATTATATTTTAATGAGTAGTTTTTAACCTCATTATTTGTAAAGGTTTTTGATGTTTACGATTACTATCAGCTACATGGACATGTATTACGGTACTCTTCATTTTCGCAGTCTCTTTTTTTTCTTCCCTTGTACATTTTTTTCTTCCTTTCTTTCCCCTTCTTCTTTTTCTCCTCCTCTGTCTTCTTTTCTTCTCCTCTTCCTTCCTTTAACTCCCCTTCTTTCTCCTTTTCTTCTCCTCTTCCTTCCTTTAACTCCCCTTCTTTCTCCTTTTCTTCTCCTCTTCCTTCCTTTAACTCCCCTTCTGTCTTCTTTTCTTCTCCTCTTCCTTCCTTTAACTCCCCTTCTTTCTCCTTTTTTTCTTCTTCTTACTGATATTTTAAATGTTATAATTTGTCAACTCTTTAATGTAACTGTTCCATGTATTTCATCGTCTTATGTTATATGTTATTTTATCTGTACCATGTACCAATCCAACTTTTAAGTTGCAATAAAGAATAAAGAATAATAGCAGAATTCTCAAGTAAGCAATGCAATCGAACAGTTGACTTTCGCATTTTGAACAATAATAAACGTTTATATCCATTCCTTCTAAAAATGGGACGCAAAATTAACGAAGACCCTGAAGAAATACAGTCGAGGAATGATGAGAAAGTAAAATAATGATATTCCTATGTAACGTTTCTCTCTCTTTCTCTCTCTTTCTTATATATACATGATTATAGAACTGTCAATCATCATGTTATCGTTTTTTTTTTCTATAAGTTGCTGTGCAGAAAGAAAACCTGATATTTGTCATTTTTTCTCTCGACTTAAAATAAATAAGGAAGGATGTGTGGACACGTTGTGATCGCGTCGTTTGTGCATGAGTTTTGAGTGGGGTGGAGAAGTTGGTAATTAGAGCCCCGGGTCTGCAATTATGTTCTTTTGTATGATGTGTGATCACGTCTAGGTACCGGGCATACCTGGTAGCATTGGCGGATCCAGGATTTTGTGAGGAAGGGGGCCCAATATTCACAACATTTTCTGACAAGCAAAAAAAATAATTAAAAAATAAAAATAAAAAAAGGTCACCAAAATTTTGGGATCTCTTTTTAACTAATCTCTGACAAGCAAAGAAAAAGGTCATCAGCATTTTTGGGGGTGTCTTCCCCCCCCCCCCCCACCCCATCCCCATGGATCCGCCCCTGCCTCGTAGAGAGTTAACGTCATTGTAATTGGATAAGGATAACGTATGTTTGTGCCGTTCAATTCGAGAGTAGGGCCATTTTCAAAGGGTATGAGGTAACTTGGCACTAAGCTAGGGATATGTCAGTGAAAAATCGAGTTAGCCGAGAGAGAGCTGAATTAAACAGAAATACTTGTGTAGATTATGACATTGTAACAGTTAAAAACAACATTGTTTTTCAATATAATGTGATATGATTGTGTAAAATAATTACTGGAGAGATAATGATGAACTTTCATTTCATGTCCCTTTTGGGGTGCCTTCTATTTATATTTTTCCTTTCATTTTACGTCCCTTGTAAACAAAAACAATATGACTTTCTATTTCCTTTTCATTTCTTTTCATTTTTCTTCTGCCCTTTTGCAAACTAAACTTCATTACAATTACACTCTTACGTTGATCGTACATTTCTTTATTCTCGTATGATCCCTCCAGCACTCTGTTCACCATCGTCTATAGTCAGAGATGTGGGGGTTCTATAGAGGCTGGAGCTGGTGTGATACGATCTCCAAACTATCCTGATAGCTATCCACCTTCGATCTGTTTATGGAGCATTCAGTCTGGTGCTGAGACCAGAATTAGAATCAAGTTCAAGTTTCGCAACTGCAGGTATCACTGAGTGACGTAATACATTTGTTAACCTTTAACATGCGTTGGATGCCATGTGGTTTAGCGATACGGTATTTGCCTTTACATGTGTGGGGTGCAGCATAGGGTTAGTGGTTCATTCGCTCGACTATCGATAAGAAAAGGTCAAGGATTCGAATCCCTCGCCGGTTCTTAAACAATTCATTTCGTCGGCATTAGTCTCTCCATCCATGTGAAGTTGAATTAGTTACAATGAAGCACCTTGTTTATTTAAACACAGTGGACATGCGTGATAATTTAGTATTCATGGCAATCACCCACCCTAAAAACTTAGCAACGAAAAGAAATACAGTTGAAACGACGTTAATGAGACACTCAATTTATTGATTTTTTTATCTCGGATTTAATATCGTAACCTTTTTCTCCTTCTTCTTCTTCTTCTTCTTCTTCTTCTTCTTCTTCTTCTTCTTCTTCTTCTTCTTCTTCTTCTTCTTCTTCTTCTTCTTCTTCTTGCAAAATGTTGGCAAGGTTGAATGATTTCCATGAAATACTATAATTTTTTTCTTCTTTCTTTTTGAAGAAACAAATTTGTTGTGTGTTGTTTTTTTAAGAGTGTTTGAAGATTTAACATTCCATTGCGGAGATCTTCCTTGAATTTTTAATAATCACGTCATTCAAAATTTCGACCATAATAGACGGAATCCATTGCTTGAAACTTACTAGGATAGGCTATGTTATCTATGTATTGAAAGGGCAAGTAAGGGTGAATGCAATGCGCTGTTTTGATTAAGTGCTAATTCCTATTCCTTATCATTTCAAGTGGAGATATCCTCTTCATCTACGATGGTGAAGACCGGACACTTATGGGTCAATTCTGCGATACTAATCCACCCGCATCGATTGAATCCACTGGAAGGATCATGGCAATCAAATTTTTTTCCCGGGGAAAGGCGGAGAACAATCAAGGTTTCGTCATAACCTACGAATCGAGTAAGTTTATATTTTAAGGTTTTTTGCAGTACTTTAGGCCAGGGTGTTAGCGCATTTTTCTCTCTCCATGACCTCAACTAAAGAGAGTAGTTTAGAACGAAACACACTAGCGGATCAAGGGGATTGATTATTCTAAATAATTAAAAAATAAAACACTAATAAATATTAATATGGCTATTTAAATAGCGCCAGCATCCTTCAGGTATGACGCTCATGACGCTCTACAAACAAATTATCTTACGCTAAAGAAAATAATATAGCATAAATATCAAAATAATAATAAACAAACACAAATTATGGAATTAATATTTTAAGTTAAAGTTTTTAGAACAAAATAATAAGTGAATGATACATACCCTTGTAAATTTTCACGATTCAAGGGCACTGTTTAGAGACTATATAGACTGCGTGGACTGCTTGGATTGGGTGCATTTCTGTCTTAAGATTTCCTGTTTTTACTGCTACTGTATACATGTATAGAATTATGTTATAATATTTTGAACTTCAATTATATATATATATATATATATATATATATATATATATATATATATATATATATATATATTTATATAGTGGGATGAATTCAAACCAAAGATGACGCAGGATACTCAGGAAATTTAAGCTTTCGTCTTTCGACTTCTTCAGAAATTTATTCTGTCGTAAACAGAAGTGATGCCAAGGTTTTGTTGAATTCCTTGAATTCAAGGTTTTGTTGAATTCAAGGAATTCAACAAAACCTTGGCATCACTTCTGTTTACGACAGAATAAATTTCTGAAGAAGTCGAAAGACGAAAGCTTAAATTTCCTGAGTATCCTGCGTCATCTTTGGTTTGAATTCATCCCACTATGTTCTATATCACCCAAACCAAAGCGAATGGTAAAAGTAGACTCAACATCATCACATTATATATATTTATATATATATATAGTCACCTGGATATTATGCTGAGGTAACTAACTTGGATTTTTCTGTAATATACTGCCTGCTTCTTGCCTCAAAAAGTCCTAAATTTCTCCTCAAGTTTATCTACAGCCCCATCTATATAATTTCACGTCAACTAGATTGCATTGGTGCTCTATGTTAACCTGTGGCGGCCTGGATTAGAAGTTTCGTTCACATATGCTTCTATAGAGACTGAATTTGGAAGTTTCATTAACATACTCTTCATTGTTCGTGAGTGACTCTTCAACATGACAACTATTCACTCAAGTGGAACAACAAAAAAGCTGACGACTGAGTATCTTTAGCTTCGGCAGTTGGAAAATATTAATGAGCGCGTGATTATTCATAAGAGCAAAATAGGTTTTTTGTTTTGTTTTGTTTTGTTTTTTGTTTTCCTTTTCCGTTCTTCCCCTTCTTCTTCTTCTTCTTCTTTGCTAGTTTATCAAGGATAGTTTAGATTTTTCTTTTTGTAGATAAGTTTCAACAGTTCAGGATTTGGAATTAAGTTTTTATTTTTTTTTTTTTTTTCATTTGGCAATTGTAGTTATATTCTCTCTACATACCATTTATACAGAAGTATCTAGGTGTGCATTCATATGTATATTACCTTTTTTTCTCCGTGAATAGATTAATTTTACAGCATCTTTCTGTGAAAATAATGGTTTTGAGGTGAGGGGAGCGGGGCGGGTACTTTATGCCTAATACCTTAAGTGATGTTGCTCTTTGTAGCTCACGAGGGATGGGCGCATCGTCCGTTTGCCATATTGCTGAGGTGTGTTGTGGATGTACATACGTGTGCTTTTCCAGTGAGGGTAGACTTTCACTTTATTTGCCTTTCTGTGGGGTTTCGAAGCTTTTTTTAATGTACTGTGCAATCATCAAGGTATCAGGAATTATTTGAGGAGGTTGTATCTGCTTATTTTTGTAAACATTCGTAGATTGATGCTTGTAGTTTTAGGTTTTCATCTGCATCATGGCTCAATTGAAAAAAATATTTTTTGTATGTAACATGCTGTCCTTAAACGTTAAAGGAATAAGAGACAAGTCAAAAAGGGAGATATTTTTTTTTACTTGGATTAAAGATAAACGAGCAGATATTATTTTCTTACAAGAGACGTATAAAACGAAAGAAATCGAAGATTAATGGAGACTGTTATGGGATTAAAAGTCTTTATTTCAGCCATGGGACAAATCACAGTAAAGGGGTTTTAGTTTTAGTCCATTCAAAGATAGATATTCAAGTCCTTAATGTATATACAGAATAAGGAAGGGCGGCGTGTGATTATGGAATCTATCATACAAGGTCAGAAAATGTTTGATTGTAATGTGTATTTTGCGAGGCAAATAGTCGTAACAAATACATTTTTGGAATGATTTTAGTCATTTGTTGAAAGGAATGTATGTCAAAGATGATTTTACAATTATAGGTCTGGAGCGGATTTAAATATGATTAGAAACATAGACTTGGATTATATGATGGGAAATAGTAAAACACCATACCAATCTAGATTTGTACATATTTTGAACAATTTATGGACGATTTAGATTTAATTGATATTCGGCGAACAAGGAAGGGAATGAAGTGGCAATTTACATATACACAAATGCAACCCTTAATGCAAAGCAGGCTTGACTACTGGTTTGTTACTGAGAAACTTGATGAAATAGTTGTAAAATGCAATATTATCCCATCTATAGCTCCAGACCACTCAGCAATTCAGTTACAATTTTATAATAAACCTCAACATTTATTGAAAGGCAAAGGATTTTATTGGAAATTTAATAACAGCTTATGTAGAAATAATGAATATATAAACGAAATGAAAAAGAAGAAAAATATAAGAAAGAAATTGCAGATAAGAGATTGTTGTGGGATTTTATGAAAATGAAGATAAGTCACTTCACAGGAAAATATTCTAAAGAAAAGGCTAGACAACAGAGACCAAAAAAAAAAAAATGACGAACTGGGAAAATGATATTGGTTGTATAGAGAACGAATTAGGAAACCGTATGCAAAAAGAAAAGATTCGGCTATTGGAAAGTAAAAGGAAACAGTTGAAGGCATGTTACGATTTTATTAATTAAGGCCTTAAGATTCGATCAAGGGCATCCTTTTATGAAAGTTGCGAGAATGACATGAGATACTTTAACCAATTAATGGAGTCTAATAAAAAGAAAACTGTGATACAAAAGTTGTCAACAGAAAATGGAAAAATAACTTTTGATGAAACGGAAATAAAGAAAGAAATGCATGCATTTCATAGTACAATACATACACAACCGGTAATACATTCCAATACATCAGATGAAAATTTATTTTTCGGAGGTCTACCGAAATTTTCTGATGAGTCTAAAGAATTATGTGAAGGAAAAATTGCTATAGGTGAATGCATGGCGGATTTAAAAGAAATGTAATGTAATACATCTCCAGGTAATGATGGATTAAGTGCAGAATTTTATGTAACTTTTTGGCCGGAGATTGGAAAACGTTACAAACAAAAAACTATAAGGCCAATTTGTATTTGTTCAATGTTGGCTACAAGATTTTAACTAAGGTTCTTGCAAGGAGAATAAAATAGGTATTAAACGAAATTATCAACGTAGATCAAGTCGGATATTTAAAAGGGATTATTGGCGAGGCAATAAGACTCATAGACGATATATTTTTTCACACACCACATAATAATTAACAGGGATTTTTGTTGACAGGAGATTTTTGATTCCTTCTCACATAATTTCCTGCAAAATGTTTTGACATCATTCGGTTTTGGATCATCATTCTGTAAGTGGGTTAGGATTATATATAATAAGGCTCAGACTTGTGTATTTAATGGAAATATGTCTACGGGATATTTTAGTATCAGTAGAGGAGTAAGATCCCCTCTCTCCTTATCTTTTCATATTATGTATTAAGACCCTCGCTCATTCAATTCGTCAGGAAATTCATGGAATAAATCTTGAAGTTGCACTGGTCAAACAAATATTATATGCAGATGACATGACACTTTTTGTCAAAGATATCGAATCGATTAAAAAGCTAGACAATTTATTTAAACGTTTTGCTAGATTTTCTGGATTAAAAATGAATATAGAAAAAAAAATTCATTTTATTAATGGGACCTCATAGTAGCTCGAATATTTTTACTCCTTTTGTTAAAATAGTGCCATTTATAAAAGTATTCGGTATATATTTTTCATTACATACAGAAAAGCAGAAACAATTGAACTACAAAGAGATTCTGAGGAAAATCAAAAGACTGTTCTGTTGGTGGAAACAAAGGGACCTTACTTTAATGGGAAAAATCCAGTTAATGAAGAGTTTTGTTTTATCAAAGTTAGTGTATGTTTCCTCATTTATGCCAGTACCGCAGTGGGTTTATGAAGATATTAAGAGGATTATCTCTGAATTTTTTATGTGGAGGTAGTACATTTGAACTACAATAAAGGGGGGTTAAAACTGACGGACTTTCGATTATTCATCCGCTCTCAAAGAATCACTTGGTTAAAAATACTCATGCTGAGAGAATCAAATATGGGTTGGAAACGTTACTTAAGACATAAAACAAGGAAAGTGGGTGGCCTTCTCATGTATTTTTTTCTAATACTGCATTGAATGTGGTTAATCTCTCTGTTCCAGCTTTTTATAGAGATATGATGGAGTCATGGTTTTGCGCCAAAGAACTTTTGTTGAAAAATGAAAGTAATAAAAAATTAGATTTTATTAAACAATAAATGTATTCGTACTGACGGAAAATCTGGAAAATCTGTTTCTTTAAAATGTGTTTGAAATACATCATAATTATTGTAGATGAAGTAGGGAATTTGAAGTCCATCAAGGATTTTTAAGAATGGGACTAGATATGACAGAAATAAATGTATTACAAAATTTGTTTCATTCTATTTCTTCCACGTGGAAAAAGTTTTTTGATAAGAATGACTATCCTGATGAAGATACAGGATTAAATTTATAATTTTGTTTTAATTAAAGAAAATTGTCACTGTGGGATATAACATCAAAGCGAATATACACAGTTCTGTTAGATACTAGAACAGAAAACTCGGGGTAACCTCGCAAGTCATTAGGACCGTTATCCATAGAGCGTGACTAAGTGAATAGCGGTCCTTTATAAATAGCGGTCCTAATAAATAGCGAGCAGACCCCAAAAAATCTTATCCGGAGCGCAATCTTGAGCACTTATATAATGCTTCAGGAAAAGATATACATTTTTTTTTCTTGACACCTAGAAGGTTCTCCCTGAATAGCAGGTTAAAATAATTCCAGTTCATATTACTTTATAACATCGTTTATACTAATTTGTTTACCTTTAAAATTGCAGTAAGCAATGCATGTTCGCTTTGTAATAAAGAAGAAGAAACATATGAACATTTATTCTTTTTATGTGAAAAAGTAAGAAGTCTTTGGATAGAATATGGAAATTTGTTAGATAACAAAAAAATTAAAAACACTGATTGGAAACGGGTTCATGTGGGTATACAAACTTCCAGTATCGAAAAAGATCAGTTGTCAAACCATCTTATAATTTTGATAAAGTATATGATATTTACTTGCAGTAAAAAGAATGGGATGCCTCCGACGTCACAAGAAATTATGAAACGAGTAATAGAAAGTAAACAAGAAGAAAGAAATATAGCTGAGCAGAAAGGAACACTAAATAATCATTATAGGAAATTTGAAGAAAAAAATGGAGTCATTGGCTGATCTCGCTGAAAACGCAACACAGATCTGTACATCTATGTGTGTGTGGGGGGGGGGGAGGGACTTGTAGCTACGCGTGTGTGGATGTTTGGGGGTCGAGGGAGGTGGTATGTTTAAGTTTAGGTGGGTGTTTGCGTGGTGTGTAGTGGAGGGGGGGGGGGCGTATTGTCGTGTCGTGTTGTGTCGAGTCGTGTTGTGTGCTTTTGGGATGTGTTTGGTCCGTATTTGTAGGTGTTTTGTTTTGTTCTATTTTTGTTTGTTTTTTGTCGACTGGAAACGCGAGGATGGTGGGTTCCATCCTGCTACGGCACTTATGCCCTCGAGGAAAGCATTTTATCTAAATTGCTATTTCATCGTACATTAAATAAATGCATATTAATACGTGTGTGCGTGTGTGTTTTTAAATATCAAAAAATATATAAATAAGATAAAACATAACATTTCATGGTCGGAAGTTTCATGCCGAGAAAAAGGCTGCAATTCACGAAAGTTTCTGGTTTTATAGTATATAATTATGTTATGGTGTCATCCGTGGTGTTGAGGAGGAACTAGAAAAAGTAAAATGAATTGCTGAGAAGAAATTCTCAGTACACATGCTTTATTTTTCTCAATTTTTTTTTTTTTCATTCTCACCTCTCCTGTTACTGGCTATTCCCTCTCCCATTAAAAACATTGTGTGTAAAATGATTTTTGCACCTACTTTGTAATGACAACTCCCCATCCTACACTCTTAAAATGTTGGGTAAATTTAGTTGGGTAACTGCTGGTTGGTTAAAAATATTCCCAATTCTGGGCTATTATTAACCAACTGGACACTCGAGTGGTGTAACCAATATTGGTCAATACTTTTTACCTAAATATTGGGCATATATTTACCAACAGTATTTGGTAATTATGGGTTGGGTACTTGTTGCCCTGTAGTTGTGTAATTTTGTCACATTTCCTTTGCCAGTTGGGTAAATTTTGTTGGGTAACTGATGGTTGGTTAGAAATTCGCTTTTGCCCAACTTGTGGTAAATATTTTTACCCAATATTGGGGAAAACACTTATATGAATATTCATGAATTTTTAGTAGCGTATGGTTTGGGGTGGCCCGATTTACTAACTGTCACCGAATGCATAAAAAAATATAAGGGGTATATAAGAGCTTGCACTAGTTTGCACTAACTGGATAGGATAGGACTAGGATAGGATAGGTTAAGATATAGGATAGGATAGCTTAAATTAGGATAGGTTAGGATTGATTAGGTTAAGACCCAGAAGGACGTAACAAGCAGATTTCATTTTTTTTTACCTAGGTTGGAGGAAAAAGGAAACAATAAATTGGGCAGCTGAATTTGCCCAACCACATGATATTTGTTACCAAACAGCTGAACAAATAGAGGGTTGGGCAATCCTATTGGGTAAGATTGGTTGGGCAATAATTACCCAACTGAGAATATAACCAACAGTTGGGCAATTGTAGAGTTGGGTAAAATCTAATGGGTCACCAACTGATGGGCAATTTAATTTGCCCAACAACATAGTAAATGGATTGCCCAACATCAGTTGGGCAAATTTTAACCAAAAGTTGTGTGGACAGTATGTTGCCCAGTGTTGGTTAAAAATTGGGCATTTTTTTGCCCAACTTTTTTAAGAGTGTATCTATCAAGTGATTTAATTGAAATTCAGAATGTTCTGTTTTAAAATCTTGTCTAAAAATACACAGTAAATATCCTCACTCCTCCTACAACAATGCCTACAACCACAATAGCCAGCCCTGAGGTACGACTGGTTGGGGGACTATTCCCTTACGAAGGTCGAGTGGAGCTGCTCCTCCATGGAGAATGGGGGACGGTTTGCGATGATCACTGGGACACCCTCGAAGGGAATGTCGTCTGCCGGCAGTTGGGGTATGGCCCAGCTATGCGTGCTCCCCATGGGGCTAACTTCGGGGCGGGGTCTGGGCCTATCTACCTGGATAACCTGCAATGTGATGGGTCAGAAGCTTCCCTCTGGGACTGCAGTCACAGTGGTGTTGGAACGCACAATTGCGGTCACTCAGAAGATGCCGGTCTGGAGTGTAGAGATCCAGGTATTTAAATCTCTCCCTCCTTTTTTTTTTTTTTTTTTTTTTCTTAACCCTTATTGTTCCCATATGACAGGTTAAACCGCTTTAAATAATAAGATGTTAAAAATTCCTGCAGTCAGACCTAACTTCGGAAAACCAAGCACAGGTATATACTCCGAAAACGGCGTATGAATGTAGAGTTATCATCGTTCAGTGTGAGGCAATATGTACAAAAGGCATGGGAAAAATCTTGCAAAGTCAACCAGCCAAAGAGAGATATATATAGATATATACATTTTTTTTTTTTTTTTTTAATCAATGCTGCGTGTCAATTATCTTCAGAATCCTTGAATGATTCGTCATATGAAATGACTTTCAAATGACAAATTTTTGAAATAAATATATCCGCAGCATTATTTTTGAAAAATATATTATCAACAGCAGGTCGACATGGCACTGTCTCGCACTGAACGATGAGGGCTCTATATTCATCTTGCTCTATACGCCGTTTTCGGAGTATATACCTGCGCTCGGTTTTCCGGAGTTCGGTCTGACTGACCTATGCAAAATAAAATGACATAAGCGTCATGTGGCTCACATTTCTGTATCTTATCACACAGATATAAGTAAATACGTTTAGGAGCAATAGTTATGCTTAATTTTACTTGCCATTCATTTACATTTAAAATATTTTTTAATGTTTTTCTGCGGTTCTGCTACGTAATATTTAAACAAGCCTAATATGGTGACTCCAAATTTGAAAACATGTCTCACGATTAACTGTGACCATTATGGCTAATAGCCTTCAATAGTTCGCACATCCAACTTTACAGCAAATTTAGAAAAAAAATGTGAATTTCTCTGAATAGGTGTTATTGATTACTCTTACATGATATTTAGGTTCATAGTGTAAAATAAGGTTTTTGCATAGTTTATCAATGAAAGTAAGAAGAGCTGAATATGTGGACAGTTCACTTCATTACATTATTTTTGTTGTAAATTTAGTGCTTAGAGTTGAAGGTAGGCCTACCATTGAAATTTTGGTAGCTATTATAAAATGTCTGTTTATCCTTTTACCCTGTGTAAATGTGTGTTTGTGTATGTATTTAGCCTTGCCAATCCCCACACCACGGAATGCTACTGTTGGTGATGTGCGCTTGGTCCAGGGACAAACTAATCTTGAGGGGAGGGTAGAGATATTCTATAATGGATTATGGGGGACAGTCTGTGATGACATGTGGGACATCCGGGATGCACAGGTAAACATTCCATTACTCTCCACCAATGTTTAAGCAAACCACAATGATGTAATTATTGTCCCACACATGCCGCAGCAACAATTTCTCAGGGGTAAAATCTTTTACACTTATCAAATTTGTAAGGTACTTAGCATAACAAAATGAAGTGGCAAGAAAGCAAGTGCGTAGGTATTATTATATAGAGGCAGAACCATATAGTTAAGACATAAACAAACTGGTAGATATACCTCTATTACATTGATAAGGCTTAACCCGCGGGTACGGTTTTATTTTGGTATAACATGTATTTTCCATAGACTCCAGCCCGAGATAACTCGATCGATCGGGCTAAGTAGTCGACGGGTTGATGCTACCAAGACTGTCATTAGATATGTCAAATTACAACTTTTAATTCACCAATATCATTAACAATAATGTCTGTTGCATTCTGGACGTGTCTTTTCGCACCACTACATTTCGCTAAGCTACTTAACCCATTGCGTACGGGAGCTGGGTAGCTCCTGTATTAAGCCTATGGGAATAAGAGAATTAAGTAGTCAACGGGTTAACTGTAACCCTTGAGCCAACTCTGTCACGTAACCCTACCTCTAAACCTAAGCTAAAACCTTCTAGCAACCATATAACCCTACCCCAATAACTGTGACAGAGTAAAGCCCCAGAAATTGTTGCAAGGGAAAATGTTGGATCTCTTAATTAATACTTTGCTTTATCATATCTCCTTAACTGTCTATGGAAGAAATTGTAACAGGAACAAAGCTATGTGGCTTTGTAGTAGATTCATGGAGGTATAACAATCATCTTGATATTTCATATTTTTTGCTGCATCTCTGCGAATCAGACTTTCCGCGCAATGTGCAAACAAATCTTATCTTAATAAGGTAGAAAGAACGGGAAAGGGACTCACTTTTAAAGTCAAAAGCAATTCTCCTCAGGTGCCGGATTATCGTTTTGTTTCAATTTCTGCCATAGAGAAAGAACGATAATGAGTCATTTTCAGTGTTGTAGTTCATTGTGGTTTGCTAAAAAAATATGGCACTGCTTAATGATCCATTTACATTTTATTTCATTTTTTTTTTCCATTTCATTTCATTTATTTGTTTTCCAGTACTCTGGCCTATCATTCGAATCATAAATTGATTTCTTTCGCACTATATTTTAAATTGTGTTTTGAACTTTACTTTTAATATTGTATTACATTTTGTCATGCTAACTTGCAGGTTGTCTGTCGCCAGCTTGGCTTCGGACCGGCCATTGAGGCGACCACCATGGCATCATTTGGGCGTGGCACGGGATCAATCATGCTTGACAATGTAGAATGTGAAGGGAATGAAGAGGCACTGGTTATATGCTCACATAGTGGAGTAACCATCCACAACTGCGGACATTCGGAAGATGCCGGGGTGAGGTGCTCCTACAACTCTACCGCAGCCGGTAAGCAGTGTAATAGGAATATCAGTTCCTTAAAGTTCATGTAAAGTTTAGGTAGCAAAAAGGAATTTAAAAAAAGAAAATCACGTTTAATATAGTCTCATATTATTATTTTTCATATAAAAAGATGATTGTACGAGATCATTTGGTATTCCATCCATGATTTCGGTGAAATTTAGTGTATATCTGTAAGGAACGCGAGATCACGGACATATATTAGCCTACGTATACGACCTTTCCCCCCCGACCGGGGGGGGGGGGGGGGGGGGGGTAGTTACAATTTTTTTTTCGCCAGCCCTCAAAAAAGTCGCTCAGTGGGGGGGGGGGGGGGAGTTATCATATATTTTCCTCCATAATTCTCTGACAAGCAAGAAAAAGAAAAAAAAAATCAAAAAAAAAAAATCGAGGATAGGTTGTCAGCCCCCCCCCCCCCCCCTCAGCTACGCTAGTGCCAGTTATATTGTACGATGTCACCACTGAAGTATTACAAACTTGTTTGAAGTTGAGAAAGAAAGTCCTTACATGTACCTGTACATGTGTACTCTCTTTATGAAAATAGTTCATGCCCTCATATCGTTCTGGCTTGACCTTGGTAATGCACTTTTGTTTCAGCTACCTCAATCTCAACTTTCACGGTTACAAAAATTACAAAATCAAGCAGCCCGTATTGTTACCCTTACCGAACGTACTACTCACATTACTCCCGTTTTGTCTTCACTTCATTGGTTACCTGTCGAATCCCGTATTGTATTTGGATTAGTTTTGCTTTTTTTCATTCTATAAATGGATCTGTCCAAGAGTACGATATTAATTTGTTGATGCCTTATAATCCGCCCAAAAGCTTAAGATCATTCGATTCTAAATTGCTTGTTGTTCCGAAAACTAAGACATCATGGGGGGATCGGTCATTTGCACACGCTGGACCTTACCTATGGAATCAATTGCCACAATATATTCGTTATATTTTAGGTGTAGATTGCTTTAAAAATGCCCTCAAAACGCATTTGTTCAAAACTGCTTTCCAGTAGATTTACATTCACCGTGTTGTTGTTTCATCTTTGTGTATTTCCGTGTACTTCTTCTCCGTAGCACCTCGAGCACATTAGTCATGTGGAGTTGGCGCATTAAAGATATTCTATATTATTATTATATTATCAAAACAATGTTTATTTCATATTGTAGGAATACTGTAATTCTGTATAATTCTAGCCAAAATTGTCTTCAAAGCATTTAAATGTTGTTACATGTAAATCATGTAACAACATGTGGATCATTGTAACCATCTTGATACTGTCTCCTCTGTGCACAAAGAGCATACAGCATCAGCCAAATAAAATCTCTGAATTTCTTTTAATTTGCAAAAGTGAAGTAGCTTTGCAGACCCTAAACATGTTTTTAAGAACTATAAAATTTGATCTAGTTTCTTTAACACATTTGCCCATCCCCCCCCCCCTTTTTTTTTTTTTAAAGAGACTGATGCTTGTGTGTTTTATTGTTATCGTTTCTGGTTTTGTTATATCTCATTTTGAAAATTTCTGTTAGTGTATTATGTCTGATTCAGGCAATACTTTGTCTCTCCTGAACGCTACATGTAGGAGAATTACCAGAAGATGGCGATCTTCGTCTCGTAAACGGAGAGAGCATGTACGAGGGTCGCGTGGAAGTCTTTCACAACAGCGTGTGGGGTACCGTCTGTGATGACATGTGGGACATTACCGACGCCGGAGTGGTCTGCAGCCAACTCGGCTTCCGGCCAGCCATCGCCGCATTTTCATCGGCTTTCTTCGGGGCAGGATCTGGAAGCATTCATTTCGATAACCTAGCCTGTACAGGGAACGAGGATCGTCTAAGTATGTGCGATCGTGCGTCCCAGCAGAACTGCAACCATGAAGAGGATGCCGGTGTGAGGTGCACCGAACCGCCTGGTGAGTTTTCAGGTTGAATTAATGATGTATGGGTTCGCAATGTATTTTGCCAGGGTCTCCATCCTTCCAGAGATGTTATCCCTCTCTCTCTCGCTCTCTTTCTCTCTCTCTCTCTTAACTAAGAAGTGATTAATAAGATTCTGCAATTATATCTCTTGTAATAATGTAAATATTTCTGTTTTATGATGTCATGTGGCTTTTGTTCCATGTAATGGAGCTGAATGCCTGAGGGCAACAGTGATTGGATTCTCTTTTTTAGCTCCTGCCAAATATTTTAATTTAATTCAATTCAATTTATTTCCAGGCAGGATAACAACAAATATATGTACACAGAGAACATCACAAAGATAACAGAACAGAATCACAGTGTAAAGATTTACATGATTTAGCACCAGCCAGTGCCTGGGGATCACCTGAAAGAATTTTAAAATTCTGTCGAGAGGCTCTCCACATTGGCTGGTGCACACATAAAATAAATAACGAGGTAGGATAAACATTTACATACGTGTAACTTTTTTTTTAATGACTATATATTGTCCATGTTATGTTATTTCATATTGATTTGAGGAGGATGAGGATGATGATGATGATGATAATGGCAGCAGTCTTTGCGTTGTTGACACTACATGTTGGTCAATTTCGCTTTTGCCCTTTCGACAATAATATTCTCTTCGTCAGTTCCTTCCACTCCTCCTTCGTCAGGAGCCTCGGGCGCTCTAGCCAGCCTTGCTCTGTATGCATTTTCCCACAGTTCTCAAGTCCTCCTCGAGATTTCTCGATTTGACGAATGAAATAATAATAATCAAAAGTGGTAACAATCTCCATTGAAATATAGTCATTTCTGGAGCAATTCTGGTATTCAAAAAGAGCAAGATTGAAATATTGGCCTAATTTGCCATTTATGTTATTAAAGGGTCATTACGTATAATATTGTCTTCCGTATTACCGGAACTTAAGACTAGTTATGACGTGTATGAGTTTTCATTGGCATTGGTAATTTCATATGTCACAATTGGAAATAATTATGAGCAATTGACTCATAATTGTGTATGAGTACGGAGAAATTCAACTTTAATGATTCGTGCACAACAAATGAAATCAGAGATTAAAACTTCCCTGATTATTATCTTTATGTGATAGCCCTTCTAAACATCTTTCAAGGAATAAGAGCCCTGAAAAGGGCTGGTGAGCTTTTCAGGGCTCTTATTCCTTGAAAGAATTACATGGTGTAACCCTGAAAAACTAATCTACAATTCAGTTTCTCCACCATGAAAGTGTCGCTGATACTTCACTAAATACCGGCTCTAAAGGGGAGCAATCATTCAGCGAAAAATCTGGCCCTTGTTCTTTATTCAGAGAAAACAATGGCACCGTCCGGTGCTTTCTCTGTTTAGAGGAATTATAGCGCCACCAGTGACCAGAATGAGAATGCACTACAGAACTTTAGGAGTTCTGTGGAATGCACCCGTGAATCAAATTCGCGGGCATTTCCGATTGGCGCCAAACAGGCTGTGAATCGGATCCCTCCGTAGGCAATAAATAGCCTCCACTGGGCAGTGTTCTAGTCATTCTCCTGATGACGATCAGAGCATACTGATCGAAACGTCGAGAACCACAGAGCTCTTAGCGGAGCTCACCAGCCCTTTTCAGGGCTCTTATTCCTTGAAAGAATTACATGGTGTAACCCTGAAAAACTAATCTACAATGTTTAACGTTGTTGACACTACATGTAGGTAAATTTCGCTTTTGCCCTTTCGACAATAATGTTCTCTTCGTCAGTTCCTTCCACTCCTCTTTTGTCATTAGCCGCAGGCGTTCTAGTCAGCCTCGCTCTGTATGCATTTTCCCACAGTTCTCAAGTCTTCATCAAGATTTGTTGATTTGACGAATAAAATGACAATAAATAGTTATAATCTCCACTGAAATATTGTCATTCGTGGAGCAATTCTGGTATTCAAAAAGAGCAAGATTGAAATCTTGGCCTGATTTGCCATCTATGTTATTAGAGGGTCATTACGTATAAGCTTGTCTTCAGTATTTATACCGGAACTTAAGACTAGTTATGAGTTTTTATTGGCATAGGTAACTTCATATATCAAAATTGGAAAAAAAGAGCACTTGACACATTGTGCATGATTACGGGGAAATTAACCCACTGGAGACGGGAACCGAGCGTACCCCGTATTAACCCCATGAGAATTGGAGAATTCAGTAGTCAACAGGTTGAATATAACGATTCGTGCACAACAAATGAAATCATAGATTAGAACTTCCCTGTTTATTATTTTTATGTGATATCCCCACTGGAGGTTAACAATACCCAAATATGAAGCAAAATGATACAACAGTATTTTCAATGTGATTTTTTTTTTTTTTTTTAATTCCCCAATACTCCATTTCGGGTTATCTTAGACTTATTCTAATAACGTGGCTACAGCTGATGGATATTATCCGTGCCTACAGGTGCCAACCAGATTGGAGATATAGAGCGAGGCTCGGTCCGTCTTGTTGGTGGATCAGGGCCACATGAGGGCCGTGTGGAGGTTTTCATCAGTGAATGGGGCACGGTCTGCGATGACCTGTGGGACCTGGCTGATGGAAACGTGGTTTGTCGACAGCTTGGGTTCTTGAATGCCACGCAGGCCATGGCCTCCTCCTTCCGATACGGCGCAGGGGAGGGTGCGATTCTGCTGGACAATGTAGAGTGTACCGGTTCGGAGGCTAGCCTTGTGGAATGCCGAGCTAATCCACTCAGGAACCATAACTGCCAGCATACTGAAGATGCAGCAGTAGTTTGTTATACTGCAGGTAAGCAATATGCCATTCTTTTATTGTAAAGCCTGTATGACAATTATTCTTTTAAAATCCCATTTGCAATCAGCCCACCCACTTTTGTCTCTGCTGATTACTGAATTATGAGTCGATGTGCCAAATGGTGTCAAATTTTGCATGAGCACCAATATTTATGCTTCAAAAGCGCTCATGACAGGGTTAGGTCTATATTTACTAACTTGGTATTCTCTTCTCATAGAGGAAGTAACAGAATGTCCACGGGAATTTCCCAACGGTTTCGTCGACGGATCCTGCGAGCCAAGACCAGAACATATCTGTAATGTCCACTGTCTTCCCGGCTTTGAACGATCCATTGATGCTATCATTTGCCAAGAATCTGGGACATGGAACCGTGATAATGACACAATCTGTACAGGTAAATGAGCCACGTCAGCTTTTAACCTAAAAGAAAGAACGGACATGTTCGGCTATTATGTTAAGCAACTCTTGGCAGATTTCTTTGCTAGTTTTTCACACGTTTCACCAACTTCATTCATCATGTTCATAGTGTGAAAACATTCCAAACGGAATCAACCACTGAATTCTTCTTTTCTGAGAATAAGCCGACGGATGTTTTTAATCCTGAATAATAATGATAATGATAATAATCAGCTTGAGCAAACCTCACTAATCAGTGATCACGCTTCCCAGTGTTTGAGTAGATCACTGCACCGCCAAAGTTAACCCCGCGAATTCACAAGTGGTCGCGTATAATACATAACCTTATGAGAAATTCTTGCTGTACAAACTTCTCGTGTAAAATGTTACCAATTTATTATAAAAACTGCACAGTCAAATTAAAAAGGCTGCAGTCAATCTACCACACATACACCATTTTCTGTAAAATGATACCAATGTTACCAACAGCATTGAGTGCAGAGGTTAAAGGGTTGTTTGACAGGGATTTTTTCATAGAGTTATGTATTATAACGCGACCATGTGTGAATTCGCGGAATGACCTTGGACCATGTGGACATTGGAAGAAGCCTCACAGACACTGAGAAGCGTGATCACTGCTTCTAGTTAGGTTTGCTCAAGCAAATGATGATAATGAATATTACAATCTTTAATATTTTCATTTCTATGTTAATTTTTTTTCAGTCCTGTCTCAGTGATGCCCACTTCATACATATCAACGACTTTACTCATTAATGTTTCAGGATTTCATGATAAGCCCTTGTTTTGCGGAAACTAGTTTTTTTACACAGGTAATATTCCTAAATTGAGAGAATAAGGAAAAGTGGATTATACAACACATTTTACTACTTTCATGGAGGTTTATTATCGAGCCCCCTACTGATGTGAGTTTTTTTTTCTATTAATGGTTACCTTTTTAATACAACCATGAATTTTTATATCCAGGTATTGAAGAAAATATATTGCCCTTGAAGTAGTTGCATTCGTTAACCCAAGGTGTAGTCGTCTCAGAACAATAGTTCTATATCAGCTGGAATATCCCCCCCCCCCCACTCCGTTTTATAACGGCGTTCCATTTCTTCCTCTAGCTCGGCAGTGCCCTCCCCTTCAAACACCACCTCACGCTGTGCAAGGACCTTGCTCACCTCCTTATACGACCGGCAAGATGTGCACACACATTTGCCCAGCAGGATACATCAGGACAGGAGGGAACACTATGAGACTCTGTGACAGGCAGGGTGAATGGACTGGAACTCCTATACGCTGTAACCCGGGTCCAAGTTAGTTTTACAAATGCTGCATATAGTAAAATATGTAGTGACTTCAATTTTGTATGTATATATATATATATATATATATATATGCAAGTATATGTGCGTGTATGTGTGTGTTGTGTGTGTGTTTTATTTGTCATATGCAAGGGCTTTCATTGAAATGTTGAATTATGATTTATGTATAATTTTTTGAGTGGAATCAAAATAAAGATCATTTTTAAAAAAAATTGTCTTCAGTATTTATACCGGAACTTAAGACTAGTTATGAGTTTTTATTGGCATTGCTAAGTTCATATATCAAAATTGGAAATATGAGCACTTGACACATTGTGCATGATTACGGGGAAATTAACCCACTGGAGACGGGAACCGAGCGTACCCCGTATTAACCCCATGAGAATTGGAGAATTCAGTAGTCAACAGGTTAAATATAACGATTCGTGCACAACAAATGAAATCATAGATTAGAACTTCCCTGTTTATTATGTTTATGTGATATCCCCACTGGAGGTTAACAATACCCAAATATGAAGCAAAATGATACAACAGTATTTTCAATGTGATTTTTTTTTTAATTATTCCCCAATACTCCATTTCGGGTTACCTTAGACTTATTCTAATAACGTGGCTACAGCTGATGGATATTATCTGTGCCTACAGGTGCCAACCAGATTGGAGGTATAGAGCGAGGCTCGGTCCGTCTTGTTGGTGGATCAGGGCCACATGAGGGCCGTGTGGAGGTTTTCATCAGTGGATGGGGCACGGTCTGCGATGACCTGTGGGACCTGGCTGATGGAAACGTGGTTTGTCGACAGCTTGGGTTCTTGAATGCCACGCAGGCCATGGCCTCCTCCTTCCGATACGGCGCAGGGGAGGGTGCGATTCTGCTGGACAATGTAGAGTGTACCGGTTCGGAGGCTAGCCTTGTGGAATGCCGAGCTAATCCACTCAGGAACCATAACTGCCAGCATACTGAAGATGCAGCAGTAGTTTGTTATACTGCAGGTAAGCAATATGCCATTCTTTTATTGTAAAGCCTGTATGACAATTATTCTTTTAAAATCCCATTTGCAATCAGCCCACCCACTTTTGTCTCTGCTGATTACTGAATTATAAGTCGAAGTGCCAATTGGTGTCAAATTTTGCATGAGCACCAATATTTATGCTTCAAAAGCGCTCATGACAGGGTTAGGTCTATATTTACTAACTTGGTATTCTCTTCTCATAGAGGAAGTAACAGAATGTCCACGCGACTTTCCCAACGGTTTCATCGACGGATCCTGCGAGCCAAGACCAGAACATATCTGTAATTTCCAATGTCTTCCCGGCTTTGAACGATCCATTGATGCTATCATTTGCCAAGAATCTGGGACATGGAACCGTGATAATGACACAATCTGTACAGGTAAGTGAGCCACGTCAGCTTTTAACCTAAATG
>CM046833.1:526671-541671 GCA_025618425.1 Heliocidaris tuberculata | reverse complement strand
TCGCAACTCTTTATAAGACGTGGCCCTGGATCTAACTTTAATCTAGGTATGACAAGTTGATGTTAAATGGTCTAGATCTTGATATGTATCTAACGTTAGACCTCTAGTCTAAGGTCTAGTAACACTGCTATCACGGCAGTGACTATACCTCCACCAGGCCATACACGATTTATGGCACAATAGCCTATTTTTCTTTATACTAATATGGGAGAAACGTGTTAATCATTGGAAGTGCTTTTGACTAATCCGGAAATTTTCTGTGAGGGATACAATGCGTATTATTATCATGCTATCATAGTAAGCATTTATTTCCTATTTCGATTTTTTTTTTCTTGTTTTGAAAGGTGGATATCTTAATTAGGAAAAAAATAGTGTCCAGATAGATATCATCATTTCATTCATGAGATAATTTATTGTTAACCATCTCATCTTCTTCTGATAATTCATTTTCCGAAATAGGCATCACAAACCCTTGTAATCCCGAATTAGAGTTCATTGAAGAGCCTCGAGATTTACTGCATGCTGAGGGAGATTTTGTCGAGCCGAGGTGCCGAGTCAGCGACGGAGACGCGACCATAACATGGTTCAAAGATGGACAAAGACTCGATTCAGGTGCAAAAACTCTTTAACCAATCACCCCGTGTACTTCCCATGCCAGCGTATGGCCTGGTCTGACTTGACCGATATTACTATAACGATAACGAGATTTTTCATTAAAGATCTTCCCTTATACCCTGTCCTACTGTTGATATACACGAGCATACCCACACGTACACACAACACATAGGGTGTACCTTTAATTGTAAGACCTCGTTAAATCGTTGTCTTTATCGGTCAAGTCTGACTAGCCTTTTATTATCCATCCCCACGCACACCCCCCCCCCCCCCCTGCACAGATACACCCACTCTTATGCACACGCACGTTACAAACTTTGGTCATCCTTTCCCCTGTTGTGGGGCGGGGGAGGGGGGTTACAAACTATTTTTCATGGGTTAAAAGTCATTTCCAGGAAATGTTGAATAATTTCGTATGATCCTGGAGTTTGTACGTTCAGAACACTAAAAATGTCAATAACGCTGATTTCCTTAGTTGATATTTCAATGCTTGCGTGTATTCTGTTTCATCAAATTTCCGCCATCTTTTGGTGACACCCTATATAGTACACGAATGAAAACCTTTATTTTTGCGGCTCTGGTTTCAACCCTGCTTTGTATAGAAAATGAAATGGCAAAAACTAAATGTGTGTGCTTTTTTAAGGCAAATCTCATTGATCTTCCTATTACCCATAAACCCTAAAGTTTGGTGCTGCAGAGAGCGGGTTAACCGGTTAGTAAACCAGTGTAGCGTCAAGGCCAACATATACAGGATTCTAGGACAACTACCCCCTAGACAACTACCCCCCGGACAACTACCCCCCGGAAAACCACCCCCTGGACGACTACCCCCTAGGACAACTACCCCCAGGACAACTACCCCCCAGGACAACTACCCCCAAGGACAATTACCCCCCAGGACAATTACCCCCAGGACAACTACCCCCCAGGACAACTACCCCCCAGGACAATTTTTTCCGGGGGTAGCTGTCCAGGGGGTAGTTGTTCGGGGGGTAGTTGTCCGGGGGGTAATTGTCCTGGGGGTAGTTGTCCTGGGGGGTAATTGTCCTAGGGGGTAGTTGTCCTGGGGGGTAGTTGTCCTAGGGGGGTAGTCGTCCAGGGGGTGGTTTTCCGGGGGGTGGTTGTCCGGGGGGTAATTGTCCAGGGGGTAGTTGTCTGGATACGCATATACAGGCCCCAACGCGCTTTTGTCTGGTCCTTCCTGACTCATCAACGCAAGCGCATTTGAAGGCCCTGGGCGAGGGGGGGGGGGGGGATTCCCCTCCTGACTGATGTCCAACCGAGGAAAATTTACTACCTATTTACCATATAGTGAATCACTTTGAAAGTCATTTGCTAGATAGCTCATGGAAACGCACATATGGACATATTCTCCAAAATAAGGCTAAGAACTATGACAACTAGTATAGTGTCTTTTTGCTTTTGCGTATCATCTTGTATCTGTGATAATTTCGTAATTAATAATAAGTGAAACATATCTTTTCAGTCAAATGAAGGTCAACTAAAAAAAAAAATTTTCTTTTTTTTTTAAACTCATTTCTACTCAATTTATCTTAAGGTGGTGCGAATGGTATCATCGTGGACCAGTTCAACGAATTATTCATTCTTAGTTTCGATTCAAGACACGAAGGACACTACGCATGCGTAGTTTTCGTTGGAGATACAGAATGTTTAAGAGCAGAAGTAAATATAAGTAAGTTACTACGCAATACTTATTTGAAATAACCAATTTAATTTTTATAATTATGCAAAATGAGTTATTTAATTAGACAGAAAATTAAGTTCTATGTCACTTTCTTTTCAATTAACCCCTTTCTTCCTTTTTTTTTCATTTCCATTGCGGGCAGCTTTAAACCCTCTTGGCTTCTTCACTGACGTACCACAGGACGTTTATATCAACACAGAGGTTGATAACAACCATGCGTTCATTTGTACTCCTAAGGATGAAACGTGGGTAATATCCTGGGAGAAGGATGGCGAACCGCTGGAAAATCATTTCATGGTGAGAATCCTTTTTGCTTAGAATTTATCGGGAGAAGATCATTACAGTGCGTTGTTTTGTTTTATTTCACAATTTGTGGTCCTTATTTCTCTCATGTTTTTCGAGCGGAATGGGATAGAGGAACATGCTGGATGTGGGACACATGTAATGGTGTCCCCGTTTTTTTTTTTTTTTTTTTTTTTTTATCTACCTCCCCCTACACCCCTGAGAATTATTGATGTTTTTTTTATTCATCTTGACCAGTAAACAAATTGCTTCCTTTCAATTGCACTATTACAAGTGCGCACTCCTGTAATTGAAATCATTTTTTGCACAGTTCATTTTCATATCACGATCACGTAACGCGTTCACAATGGTAAAACGCTGGAATTTAAAAGTGTGAAGATGACTTCACCTCCACAGTGTCGTTTACCACAGAGTGTTCACATAGTAATGTTCGATTTTACACTCAGTGTGAGTTTCCTAGCTCACAATGTGAAGATGTGATTCACAATGTTAAAACACTCGAATTTAACAGTTTGAAGATGATTTCACACTGTGTTTAACACTGTGTTTCACACTGTGAACACACTGTGTTCTTTCCGGCAGGGTTATGTCCTTTGCAGGCGAGGTGTTATTTGGTTGCGTAGTTCTTTACATAGTGGCATTTTTATGCTGTAATAAAGCGTACGCATTTATTATAAAGCCACTATTCCAGCGCTATTCCAGCGATGTTTCCACTTATTTTATTTTACGACGTCACCCTCACCTGGCGTGTCAAAGACGGCGCTGGTAGCCGACGCATGCCTATGTCAGCTAATGACGTGTCGTGTGCAACGGACATTAACAATATTAACTTGTTTTAAAGAACATGAAAAAAGTTCCCTAGAAAAGAGGTAAGTTAGTTTTAGGAGAATTCACAAGGGATCGTTTGTCTTTATCAAGATAGAGAGGGAGTGAGTCGTTTAGAGCGAAAAGGAAACAGTATATCACATCATCTTGATACATTGGTATTATTTTTCTTTAAGGTCCAATCTTATGTTTGTCACTGTTCGTATTGGGTTTTTTTATCCCGCACAGAGGAATGGTAATCTTATGCTTTTTGATATAAGGGAGGAAGATGAAGGAAAGTACACATGCGTTGTAAGCGACCCTCGGAGCCAATCCATAGGTCGAGCAGATGCCTGGCTTTTTCTGACTGATCCTCCCGAGATCGACATCTCAACAGGTAGGAGATGAGAAGGAATCGCCCTGAAAGGCACATGCACAGAAATTAGTTTAAGGGACAGCACACACATGTGGCATGAATGTTTGGCCCGAAAATTTCAGCTTTTCCTTGTCGTATTTCGAATATGAGGACATTTGAAGAGCAATCCTTTTCCGGGGACATTTCTCATGTGATGTTCTTCCAAACTAACATAAAACTAATAAAAGTAATGAGAAATCTCACAAATTATTTTTCACCTTTCCCAGAACTCAACCTTCTCTTTCAAGTCAAATTATTATTCTATTCAATGCTGGGGAGAAACATGAGAAATATTCAAGGCTTGACTGATAACCTTTAAAAGGCTAGTTTATAAACAGTCGGCCTTACAAAGGAAACCTTATGAATAATTGTCTTTACTGTTTCTAGTTTGCGGTACGATTACAGTCTGGCCAGACAATATCGGACCTACTCCGTCGCCAGAGGTACTTACAACCACTGACGACCCCGGTGCTATGGATGGCTCAAGTAGCTGGAGCATTGATGGTGGTTTTGGCCACCCAGACGATGGTGATAGCAACCAGGCAGCATCAAGGTCGAGTCGCATAGTCGGAGGAATTACTGCGATAGATGGTTCGGCGCCTTACATGGTTCGAATTTCAGAATTGAGAGATCGAGAGTGGACCTCCATATGTGGTGGGACACTCCTGGACCAGAGGTGGGTTATGACTGCTGCACACTGTGTGTTAGAACAAGAAACCCAAATCACAATTCGAAATGAAAACATGAATCTACTATTCGGGGAATATGATACATTTACCCAAGAAGATTCAGAGATGGTACGAAGGCCAGCAGAGATCATTGTGCATGAGGAATATAACAAGGTAACATTTGACAATGATATTGCGTTGATCCGAATCGAGCCACCACTAAGGGAGTTCACTCCTTACATTCGTCCCATTTGCCTGGCTCCTTATACATTATCCAGTCGACTAATGAGGACAAGTACTCTTGGACGGGTAACTGGATGGGGACGACAGATGTTCGGAGGACCACGCAGTCGGCTTCTCAAAGAAGTCATGGTACCTTTTGTTGACCGACAGACTTGTCAACAAAGCGTTGACGATAATGAAAACAATGAAGGCGAATTTACCGACCGCATGTTCTGCGCAGGATACCACTCTGCACAGCAGGATGCTTGTAGTGGTGACAGTGGGGGTCCATTGGCTGTTCGTCATGATGATGGACGGTGGTATCAACTGGGTATTGTAAGCTGGGGAATCGGATGTGCAGAGGAGGGAGAATATGGTTTCTACACACACGTCTCTCGATTTCTCCACTGGATGCGTTCTAAGGATGTGACGGTCGCTTATTCACCCAATGTAGCACAACAGTTCAACGAGAGTCACAACAGTGAAGTGCTAGCTTTTGCGATGAGATCACCTAGTGATATGACTGTTGCAGCGGGTAGCGAGGTCGATCTTAAATGTATACCTAACAGAGATGATGCATCTGTTGAGTGGTTCATAGGAAAGAACAGAGGTAAGAGGAATGCTCTCCCAGATTTCATTAAATCCTGTTGTTCCCTTTACTCATTTAAAGCCAAAGTTAAAACGATGTTACTATCTGAATATACAAAGTAAAATTTCTGTGTCAACTCTTCATCATCATCATCATCATCATCACCGTTTTTATCATCATCATCATCATCATCATTCCATCATCATCATCATTCCATCATCAACATCATCATCAGATTTATGCATAGGTAGAGAGCTACTGTGACCTGCTGTGAACTGTTTTTGTGTGTGTGTGTGTGTGTGTGTGTGTGTGATAATTTCGTCATTATTTCATCTTCTTCTACTGTCTGATTTGCATCACGTAACGCTTTATCAAAACTGATCTTCTTGCCACATATATGGAGCATACAAATTTCTCCTATGAAATACACCAAGTTCAGCGGAGCATTTTATTGATCACCATAGAGCAGAGTTTATAGTATTGCCCCCACGTACTACCTTTCACGCTGCCTTCTTGCCTTTGGACTGAGAATTTTGTTTCGGCCCACGTACTACTTTTGGTGCATGCGAAGTGTAAATATTTGTGGACTCATAGCCTGTTCTCTTGCCAGATTTCATTGCATGTGGGTACTATATACATTATATTTATATACCATTGCACTGACTGTTCGTCATTCTGAATTTTATTGATATAAACTCTAACTTTAACGTTAGAGTTAGACCTAACAATGACATCGAAGAAGGCTGTCGCAGCAATGCTAAACGAGATTTTGGATAGCTCTGATTTCTTGGACGCAATATCTGATGCTGGTGAAAAGAAGCTGGAACAGATTATGGACAGAGTATGTCGGCTGGAGAACCGTGTCAGTGATCTTGAGGCTTCCGTGAAGTCAAATGAGAAATGTATCTTGAGCATACAATCGCAGGTAAATGATCGAGAGCTCGGATTTCCACAACCAGCGAGAAGACCGAATCATCTGTCCTGGAGATCGGTGCTGCAGCAGATGCCAGAGACAACCCAATGAGGAGACTGATCAACTCGTCTGTGATGTGGCCAGCAAAGTTGGTGGTGTGTTTGGAGAGGACAGACATCGACCGCAGTCATAGAGTTGATAGACAGCCCACTGGTAATAATTGCAGAGGAATCATTGTGAAATGTAGTATCTGCGGTGTACGACAAAAACTCCTCCTGAATCGCCGTCGCTTGAAAGGGACTTGCAGTGTAATACAGGAGGACCTCACTGCCAAAAACCTCAACTTATTGCACCATGCTCAAACTCATGAGAAGGGAACAGCAGCATGGACGGCAGATGGGAGAGTGATTGCCCTGGTCTCTACCAGTGATGGTCAATCCATGAAGAGACTGATCAAGAACACTGATAATCTCAAACTGTTTTAGTTTTATACTATTGCACATATGGAACTTTGCTAATGTATTTTATATTTCATACAAGTACATTCATTGCTCCAATATTTCAGGTATATAAGACAGGTAGATTGTGAATGTTTATGTTGTAGTCGATACTAGCTTGCATCTGTAATTTTATTTTTTTAATTATCTGAAATGCTTGAAATTTTGAAGTAGCATTTTTATAAATTTTATGTCTACTTGAAATTTCAGTGCATTTAGCTTGGTGTATTCATTAAATTATAGTATACTTATTGCTCCTTGTTGCAAGAATGTTCAATGTTTCATTGTAAACTTTTACATATATACTTGTAATTTTATTGTAATTTGTGGTTGTGGTTTGTGGTTGTGCCCTTCAGTTGTATGTGTGTGTCGATGTGTATGTGTTGTTTTTAAAATGCAAAATAGAGAAAAATATGAGAATTTGTTGCGTTCTTTGGGAAATGTATCTACAATGTCTGAAGCTTTTTTTCCACCCAATGTCAATACCGATTTCTATGAGCATAGTTTTTCATATGTTACACCGCCAGAATTCAGTGATCATGAATGAATCATGAATTCAATGATTGCAGGAGTTTGAATGCAAATTACGATAACTTATTGTCTGTACATTCATCTTTGCAAATGCAATTTTCTACAGTAGGAATTACTGAAACATGGTTACATTGTAATAACTCTTTGTATGATATTGATAATTACACACTTCTTGTTCATGGAAGGGAATACAAAAGAGGTGATGGAGTTGGTTTGTACGTTAGAAATGATTTGGAATTTAAACCCAGAACTGATTTAGATGTAAATACTTCATTCATTGAATCTTTGTTTATAGAAATAAGTAATAATAATGAAAATGTAATGGTTGGTGTTGTTTATCGACCACCGAACCAATCTGTGCAAATGTTTTTAGATAATCTTGAACGTATTATCATTATTGTTAATAAAGAACATAAACATGTATATTTATTAGGAGATTTTAATCTTAATTTGTTGGAAATTCCTTCTTGCCATAATGTTAATGCTTCCTTGGATATTTTTATGGTAAACTCCATGTACCCATTAATTCACACCCCAACACGTGTAACAAATAATTCTGCAACTTTATTGGATAATATATTTACGAATGATACGAATGATATAGATGACACCTTTTCAGGTGTTATGTTGGCATTTTCCTGTTTATTCTTTATCCAATCTTCATGTTAAAGTAAAACAAAAACGCACAATCGTTTTTAACACGAGAAATAAATAAAGAAAATATAGAACACTTTGTAAATAAAATTCATAGTATTTCTTGGAATTTAAAGAGTGAAAATGTTGATGAGGCATATCATGATTTTTTAAATACATTTCTTTATTATTATAATGAATGTTTCCCTGAGAAAATATGTCATATTAATAAGGAGTATAGAAATGAACCATTGTTTAATAATTGTTTATGTAAACTGTGTAAGAAGTAATGTTTGTTTTATTAAAAAAAATATGTAAACAATCAGACAGATTATCTACTTGATGTATATAAAGAATGTAGAAATAAGGTAACTGAGGAAAGCCAAAAATAAGTATTTCAAACGAAGTTTGACTTTGCTGTGGGAAACATGAAAATGACATGGAAAATAATAAACAAGGTGCTTGGAACTAGATTCAAATGAAAATCCATGCCACCCAAGGGTCCATTCTTGGTCCATTACTCTTTACAGTTCACGTTAACGATTTGTGCAATATTTCAAAATTATTAAATTTTATCTTGTTTGCAGATGACACCAGTGTGTTTATGTCACATAAAGATATAGACATTTTACAATATAAATTTAATCAAGAACTTAATAAACTTGTTCAATGGTTTCAAATAAATAAATTAGTTTTGAATATAAATAAAACACATTTTATGGTATTCCAAAATGTTCATCAGAACACTGCTAATTTTGTTGTTAAAATACAGGAAACTTAAATAGAACGTGTTACTAGATTAAAATTTCTGGGTGTAACTATTGATAAGAAATGTACATGGAATGAACGCACTCGTGTCATCTGTAACACTATATCTAAAAATATTGGCATTCTTAATAATGTAAAGTTTTCCCCCAAGATATATTGTTAATGTTATACCATACCCTAATATCACCTTATTTAAACTATTGTTTATTGATGTGGCAAATTCTACTGCCAAAAATACTAATGGAGTATTTAAACTCCCAAAAAAACGAGCTATAAGAATTATCATACATAGCAAGTATTTAGCTCATACCACACCAATTTTTGCTCGTCTTAAAATTTTAAATATTTATGATATGTATAAACTTCAAAGTGCAATATTCATGTATATGTGTTTTCATAAAGTTCTTCCAGTTTCTGTTATGTCATATTTTAATTTGAATACTTCAATACATGATCATTTTTACACGGAGTAATAGCAGTTACAATATTCCATGTGCAAGAAACACGTTATTTCGAAAATCCATATTTTATAATGGTCCGAAAATTTCGAATAAAATACCGAATTATATCAAAACTAGTTCATCATTGAATGTTTTTAAGAAAAATATAAAATGTATTTAGTTCAGACAAATTACGTGCAATAACATATCTAATAGGCATTTTATGTGTGTGTGTGTGTGTGTGTGTGCGTGTGCGTGCGTGTAGGCGTGTGTTTTGAAAAACAAAAAGTGTGTGTGTGTGTGTGTATGTATATGTGTTAGGGCACAATGTGTTTTACATACTGTGTTTTACATACTGTATTTTATTCATGTACTGTAGTTATGTATAACATGGAGTGCGGCTTCAATATAAGACTTCGTCTTTCTGCTGCATTTCCCTGCTATTTCTTAAGTATATTATTGTTTTAATTGTTTTAATGTATAACATGTATTGTATTTGAAATGTTTTTTATGAATTTGCTAAATAAAATTGAATTGAACTGAACACAATATGCTTTTAACTTAAGATTTCAATTATTTATCCATTCTGCTTATTTAAACATGTTTTAGCTGTTTCATAATATTTGTCTGGGGCTGCCATATTCTCAAGCAAATTGCCTTTAATGGCAGTCCTTCTTCCGCAAATGATTTTATATTTGATGAATTACAATAATTTGACAATTTATCATTTTGTGTTTGTTTTTGTTTTTGAAAAATGATTGTTACATATACTTGTTTATTTATGATTCATTGTCTGAAAGTACTTTTGTATTTTATTTTATATATGTTACCGAAAAATGTTGTACTTATACGAATGCAGAAGAAAAATTAATCAAAATCAAATCAAATCAAAAAGATGTTACTCTCTGTATACGTTATGTCAGTGTTCATATTCCACACAATACTTATTTGGTTAGAGAGAAAGAGAGAGGAAAATCACTTTTACAATCTTTTTTATTCAATATTCATTGATGTTGAGAAAAATCATATTCGGAAATTCATCCAGTCTTAGTAAATTGTCCACTGACACTTATAATGATCACTGTCGTATAAAAATATATCATATTTCATTCTGACTTTAAAATGCTTATGAAACATGAACCATGAACTCTTCCTTTCTACTTGTTATATTTAAGTGACCTTGCTAGAGGATGGTGTGCGCATCCTACCTAGTGGTCTAGTCTTCCACTTCGACGCCATAGAGAAGCGTTTCTCTGGAGCATACTCCTGCGAGTCTAGGGTCAGTGATGAGGATGGGGAACAAGTCATTAGGGCAAATTTCCAAATACGTAAGTTTCAGTGAACCTATTTACTATCGAGGATTATTGTAATAGGTGTCGAAAAAAGGGACACTTTTGATCTTTAACCACTACACAGCGGTGGTTTCAGTTCATTTCGCGATAAAGCCCAGTATTAATCTGTGGTTATACGATGATTTTGTTTTGGAGGGGAGGGGGGTCTCAAAATCAGATGCAGGTATTTCGAATATGAGGGAATTTGAAGAGCAGTCCTGTTCAGGGGACATCTCTTCTATGATAATCTTCCTAGCTCCCATTAAAAGAATGAGAAAGATCCCAAGATATTTTCGCCTTTGCCTGAACTAAAACTTCTCTTTAATCTAGAGTCTTAACTACGTCTAGTTGATGTGATTTCACGGCACAGCAACGGGCGTACTGCTGGGACATTATGATTATCAACAACAACAACAAAAATAACATTAAAAAAGTAATAATAATAAAAATAATAATATAATAGAATTAATAACAATAATATTATAGGTAGCCTCATCAGTACTAATACTGCTCTTCCTGCATGGGGCTCTTCGATTATTAGTGCCCCAGCATTAGCAGTTACCAATTTTATACGCTAGTTGGGTCGAGAGGGAAAATTACTGGTAAAGACATTCCGTCCCAGGATTTAAGGATCAAACCCAGGACCTGTCGTATGAGAGTCAAGAGCCTTCAACAATATTATGTAATTCATTATTTCCTTATCTCACTATTTCAACCTATTTCATTTATGGAAAGTCACGTGGATGGGAAAAGAAGACCTTCTGGTTTAAGTTATTTAGTTTGTTTGTTTTGTTTGTTTTTTTTTCTTTTTCCGGCATCCACGTGACTCTCTTCTAAATCTACTGCTGTTTTGTATTCATCGATTTCATAGTTTTGTCTGTGCCAAATAAAATAACAAATAAATTAATTGATAATGAATAAATAGAATAAATAAAACAGTGCACCCACATAAACAGTACTGTTATTAACAATTCAAAAAATTCAACTGTTTTCTTCATTGACGGATAATTTAGAAGATATAGCCGTAGAATAGCACTAGAGGATTTACATAGAGTGAGCTGAGTTATTTCGAACCGACTGCAGGGATATCGTCCTATTGCTGCTCTCTATCGCAATAATGCTTTTATACGGGCACGGCAGTATATTTAGTTGAACGTAGATCTCCAATAAAAGAGCGAATAAAGTTGTATTTAAGTAGAAGTGAATACGTTAATATGTCTTGTATGAATTAAGTAAACGCTCTAAATATGAATTAAGGTTTACTTTGATGAAATATTCGGCATTCAATGATTTGACCATAATATGGTTTATAGCCTCGGTCATCTTTCTAGAGACGTCTTTAGGGGCTCTGCTTCCCTGGCGGTGGATTGTCTGGCTTTTTGTGATTAATTTGAAAATAAGTCTCGAATTTTTCAATTTGAAATTCTCTCTCATTAAATGGCAGTCGTATGTTGCTAACTTCTGTGGTCCTGTATCTTTCTCTCTTTTTTTGTGCAGAGGTCATTCCTGCCTGATGAGGTATACAGCTCAAACCATCTCGACATGATAATTGTTTAATTATATTATTCGTATTTCATATATCGCTTGGTTTCGTTTCTTAGTATGCTGTCAAATTTGAAAACGTGCGTTATCATGAAGGCTAGTGTATATTTTATAATAATTCTTTTGAAATAAACCATATACTAGTATGCTGTTTCGTATGTCTAGGGATTTTAACAAAATCTGCAGGATGGTAACTTTTCAAATACTTGTGTATTTTTCTCTATCTCACTGCCCCTTCTCTCTCTCTCTCTCTCTCTGTCTCTATCTGCTTTCTTTCCCGTTGTATTATTCTCATCATGTATATTCGACATTGCGTTTTTACTAATGTATTGCTTACAATTTTAGTCCTCTTTACATACAACGTTTGTAAATACATTGGATTCGAAATATATGAATTGATATGTATTGTCGAAAGTAATGTGAAGCGAATGTCATGTACACTTTTAACAGAATCAATAACATTTGCAAGTGCTCATTTATTTATTTCTTTCTTTTTATCACTCAAAAAACACAGTTGCGTAAATTGAATGGAAAGAAAAAGAAAACAGCAAATGTTTCAGTTAAGGTAAACAGATTTTCTGTTGTCTCTTGAATTCACAATTTAGAAACATACAAGTACTAAGGGAATATCTATTACTGTAAACGAAAAATGACAAGTAAAACGACCGTGTCTGTGGTCGATGCAGCAAAATCATTAGAAATGTAAAGCTCTTTTTATGATACTGCTCCTGATTTACAAACGGAACACAGTAGACAACTGTAAAAATATGAAAAGAACAGTTAAAACTCTACAGATTATGTAATCCCTAAGCTGGCTTAGATATAAACACAACAAAAAAGTAACCCCCCTTAATCAAAATGGCGTAACTTTTTAACGAAAAGGTTTTGAGCAAAATAACTTAACAGGAGTGTTCCTACACTTATTGACTACCTTTTCTGTGAAAATGAGACTGATCCATTGAGCAAACATTGAAGGCAAAATTGTCACCTTTCAAAAGTCACAAGGTTCATTTTAGGGATTCTGTGAAACGAGATTTTAGCGAAATCTTTTTCTGGTGCATATTTATGTGTTGTTGTTGTTGTTTATCATCCATCGATTGACCCCCTCACACCTATCCCTAGACTTTTCTCATTATTATGGTTGGGTGAGCACAATTTCAACAAAAAAAAAATCAACCCTACTGAATTTGAAATTGCAAACTCTATTCAGCATATTGAAAAAAAAAATTAATAACTCCGGATATTTTTAACAAAATGTATCATCAAATGTTGTGTGAACATAATAGGTTGTCATCGTGTCATGGTTGAGTGAGCACACTTTAAAAATCGCGCAAGAAATGCTAAAATGTACTGTTAATACAGCATTAAAAAAAATTACCCTTGTGACTTTTGAAAAGTGACATTTTTACCTTTAATGTTCGCCCACTCATGCATGACTCGATGGATCAATCTCATCCTACAGGGAAGTTAGTCAATAAGGGTATGAATATTCTTGGCAAGTTATTTTGCTCACAACTCTTTCGTTCAGAAGTTACGCCAGTTTGATTAAGGGGGCGTTACTTTTTTTGTTGTGTTTAGAACACATTAAACTACTGAAGATCTCCTAGACCCCATTCACACTCCTTGTTAGACCGCTCTTATCTGGACCGGTCTAGAGGAACGGTTCTTGAAAAACGGTTTGATTGCGTACACACTCCGCGCATTTTTTATGTCTAAAATAGCTCAACGAGTCAAAGTGATCTTGTTGCTATGGCAGCTCAGGTCAGCGGGTCATTTTTTTTCGCGTGGAATTCAAACCGTATGCTGCCTGCCTCATGCATTTATGTCTATATCTTCCCAAGGCTTCTTTTTTCCACTTCCCTTTTTTCTCCGTGTGCATATCATTCTATCATCTTGTCTTTTTTTCACCTTTCATTGTGTTTTCCTTTGTTTTCATCATTCTATTGTCTTCTCTTTTTTTTCCTTTTCCTAATGTTATACTTTGTTTTATCGTTCTATAATTTCATTTTCTCTTTCTATCTTTCCTTGTTTTCTTTTGCTTTATCGTACTGTCGTTTTTTCTTTCTTTATATACATTTTCTATGTTCTTTGTTGTTTTTATCATTCTGTCATTTTCTCTTCCTATCTTTCCTTCTGTTTTTCATTGGTTTCATCATTCTATCGTCTTTTCTTTCTTTACATTTATGTTTTTCTTTGTTTTTATCATTCTATGATTTTTCCTTTCTATCTTTCCTTGTTTTCTTTTGTTTTTCTTTGTTTTCATCATTCATTTCTGTTTCGATCACTTCTTGTTTTATTTTGTTTTCCTTTGTTTTTATCTTTCTATCATTTTCCCTTTCTATCTTTTCATTCTTGTCATAATTCTATAATTTCCTCTATCTTTCATTATGTGTTCTTTCTATTGTCTTTTATTTCTTTAAATTCATTATGTTTTTCTTTGTTTTAATAATTCTATCCATTCCTCTTTCTATCTTTTCTTATGTTTATTTCTTTTCACAGTCTATCATGCAGCAATGGCCTGCACTTATAGGAAAATCAAGGAAAATCACGCATTGATTTCCCGCGGAACACACACACTCACTTGCTGTTTAAGTACGCTTTGGGCTCGCTTTCGCGTACACACCGCACGTTATAGCAGTCTAACTAAGACCCGTTCCTCAAGACCACTTCCCGAGGTGGTCTTCTGGACCGCTTTTGCGTACACACTCACCTCACAACCGTTCTTGAGGAACTGGTGAGTGAGTGTGAATGGGCTCCTAGTGTACTTCTGAAATCACGCGAAACATTGACTACATATGCACACAGCTGGCTCGCAGAGGCCGCGAGAGCACAGGAGCACAGGTAGGGCAAAGAGGCCGAAACGGATGCCCGGGCCGACCCTACTTGAACCAAGGAGTTATCAAAGGTAACTCCTTGCTTGAACGCGTTTGCATTATTGCTCTGGACAATATTTAAACATCATCAGTTGAATATAACGATATATACAGATTATGGCGTGTACAGTTAATTAACGTGATCCATCTA
>CM046833.1:365151-526171 GCA_025618425.1 Heliocidaris tuberculata | reverse complement strand
TGATGCCACGTTTGGATTGTTCTCTTGTGATTGAGATCTAGGGCTGTATGCAGCAATCGTGATATGTATTGCTTAGTTTTTTCCACTGGTCCTTTTTCGATTCAGTTCTAGATCTGTGGAATTTTTTGCTTTTGATAAATGGTCATTTTTAGTGAAATGAAAACTGAACATAATTATGTAGTGCCCTGTTTCCAGTGATCTGTTTTAATTCCGACCCAGATATGTTGAAATTTATTGCCTTTTCGTAGTTGCCAATTTTTGAATAAGACATTGCCCTGTTTCCACTTGTCCTTTTTAATTCAGACCTAGAGCTGTGGATGGAAGACCATACCTTACACTGGTTGATATTCGGCTGCCTTTGATAAATGGCCATTTTTGAGTGAAATGAAAACTGAACATAATTATGTCTTGCCCTGTTTCCACTGTTCCGTTTTAATTCTGACCCAGATATGTTGAAATTTATAGCCTTTTTGTAGTGGCCAATTTTTGAAAATGAGACTTTGCCATGTTTCTACTTTTCCCTTTTAATTCAGACCCGGAGCTCTGGACAGAAGACCATACCTTACACTGGTTGATATGGGCTGCAGGAGAGTTTGCTAATGAATCTCTTGATCGGGTCAAAGATATCGTCATGACAGGCAGCGAGATGTGTTCTCTTAGTAAAGAGGAATTCTGTGAAAGGTTTCCAAAAGATTCTGCAGATCTGTTCTGGACCCATCTTGAACTCCTCAAGAGAAGTGAGTAACCCTTTTTTGTCATTCAGTTTTCTTGAAAAAATTCCACAAAATCAATCAATGTATACATGTATGTCCAAAAGTATTGAATCTGATTTGCATTGCCCTCTCACAATAAAAATAGATTAATGAAAGTACATTTTTTTTCTTCATACATGTTGTGAAATTGCAAACAATAGACACTTCAGATATCAACAGATAATTGTTGTCACCTGGTTATGCCTGCAGTCCCATAGAATAAAAAAAAGTCCTGAATATAGGCCAATCATAGTTTACTGCACGTAAATATGAGGTACATGTACATTTTAAAAACAAGTCCCTCATTTAGAAATTGTTGATAGCAATTAGTTTTGATAAGAGTATGTATGAGACAAATATCATAATTTGTGTTTATAAGATGCATAAAATGTAGAGTGCTTAACCCTTTGAACCCTAAAGGCCGCTTTTCCGGCCACAAATCATGTGACTTCTTTTCAGCTCAGCTTGAAAGTTTGCATGACCCCGTTTTTGATCAGGTGATCTTTTGATACTGCAGGCATAATTTTCTTCAATGGCAAGAAAAACATACACAGCCAATGAGGCTCGTGCAATACTACTTGGAGATTCCGCTGAAGACATTGATGACTTAGAATATTGTCAGAGTAGTGATTTTGAGGATATAATTGATACGGAAGATGAGGTTGTTGGGTTGCGTTGGTGGATTTAGCGGTACCTATGCACCTCTAGCCTGGTACAAATGGGGTAGATCATAGTCGCTGTGCCGATGGAGTATAAGTTGTCATCTTTAAAAAATTTTGACGTATTTTTGACATAAGTAAAATATGCGTTACTTATGAAATAATTTAGGGTATGGCTCACAAAATAAGCAAATATTTCAGGGTTCAAAGGGTTAATGTGGAGTGCTTAAAGGTAATATACAGTTTTGGTAAGCCCACATAAACTTTTCGTCAGATTTCTTTGATTTTAGATGATAAATAGCAAGATACTAGCATTACTAAGCTGCTGTGAACATTTTTGCTCCTCAATTGAAATATTAAACAATTGAGAGGTAAAAAAAATAGTTAAGATACCGGGACAGAGATCTAAACTCCTACAACATGTACACATGCATAAAACCTTATGGGGGATTGTGTATATTACACACGTGGGATCTCCATGCGAAGCACCAAGATTGCTGCTCGAGCCGAGGAACCGTTGGGGTCGAAGGGTCTTGGCATAGCGCAGTGTAAAGCTGTTATTTAACGTTTCTTACAGATATTGACACTAAAATTTACTGGAAATCATGAATGGAATACCAAATGTTTTAACTTTTAATACAAGGAGAACAAAATAAGACTATACTTAACAGATTTCTTTCCAATTTCCTTTCAGCTACCAAAACTGCACTTGAGCTATGGCTAGGTTATTCACCTCTCTTATTTGACCAAACCATTGTTTCAATTTGCAGGTGATCAGTGGAGCATTTCATCAAGCGTTTTGTCAGCGATTTTTACTGACAAATTTGCTCTCAGCCAATCAGAGGCAAGGATTTCAGTAGCTTATAACAGTTGTCAGTAAAAATCTCTGACAAAACGCTTGATGAAACGCTCCCCAGGTAGTGGATTAGGATCATGCTAATGTGTGCAACTCATTTGAACCAACTCATCATTAGGGTTACTTCAATGGTATTATATTAATTTGTATTCATATGAATTCATACATGTAGTTAGCGTACTAATGCTATTTTTCTCCTTTTTTTTCTTCAGCTGTTCCCCAATGTGGAGCTACAGCAATGGCCGTTGGAGCTGAAGGTATGATCAGCGGGATATTTTTGTTTCCAAATATCTGAGAGGACCAGTTCGTATAAATCTCACTTGCTAAAGGGAAAGTCCACCCTGGTTATAAAAGAAGCAGAAAAAATTAAAGAAACAGATCAAGGAAAGTTTGAGCAAAATCCGATAAGCACGGGCATAGACACGCATAATCATCCACTGTTAGTGGGGGGGGGGGGGATGATCCATTTATCATCCCCCCACTAACAATAGAAAGTGTGTTCGTATCTACGCCACTGCTGATAAGAAATAAGAAAGGTATGAAATTTTGAAGTCATAATCAAAGACAAATTGGCAACTCCTTCACGTATCTTGCGAGCTCCTCTCCTATTCGCTCCGTACACAAAAATTTATGAATTTTCATTTTTTTATTTATTTTTTTTTGATGAGGGAATAGTTTTGTATCATACATGTTTTATGTAAAAGCATAAGTGAAATGATTATATCTAGGGTGCTTGTATGATGAAATATTTTCTTTACAGAAAATGGAAATTTATGATTTTATCAGTACAGGGCGAATGGGAGAGGAGCTTGTAAGATACATCACTGATTATGTTTGATTGTTTACAGCTTCAAAAATGCATAACTTTCTTATTTCTTATCGGATTTTGCCTCAAACTTTGATTGATCTGTTTCCTTCATTTTTCTGCTTCTTTTAAAACCAACTTGATTATCCCGATGGACTTTCCCTTTAACCCTTTCAAGACAATTGACCACATTTTGTGGTTTGGCTCAATAACTTTTGATTCAGAGCTCTAAAAAATATACCAGATGCATGAGTAGAAAGAGCAACCATTTCTGCACATACTGTGTCCATTTTTCTTGCATGACCATATTGCGTTTGATGCCAGGAATTTTGAAAATGAGAATAAAGCTTTAAAATCCTTAAATTGGCAACATATCGAGAGGTTCAAAATCATTGTTTTTTATCAAAATTGGCAACTTTTAAAACTTTTCGACAAAATTCCTAATCATGTATATTGTTTTCAAAGACATTACACCTTATTAGAATCATGTAGCACTAAAAGAAAAATATTATTGTTGCCAATTTGAAGAACATAATGTGATCAATTTAGCCCTTAAATAATTCCTGTCCTGAAAGGGTTAATAAAAACAACCAAAATGATTTTAGTAGAAAAACAGTGACCTGATGTTTGCCCGGCTGATATTAATTACGGCAGGATTTATATCTTCCAACATAGAGGGATAGGATTGAGGTGTCAATTGTGTTCTAGGTTATGTTTGGTGTTAGGGTTCAGTATTACAGTGGTCGGTCCACGTTGAAATTAAGAGTTAATTTTGTCTAGGTTATTGACTGCTGGGCAGTTGTTGCCAGTCAGAATAGTGTAAGTTACAAATCTGCATTATTCCGTAGACATGTTTTATCCTAGGTCTACACGGTGATGTAGTCGTAGGTCAGATTAATGCAGGTTACGCTCAATATCAAGTTAACAGGACTCCAAATTTAAGTTCTAAAAATATGATTAGGATAGTGTCATATTTATTTGAAGCAAAGCTTTAAAAATTGTGTAGGAATTCAGAAAGATGTCAATTTTTCTTGTTGATTCAAGTTTTTGTATGTTGTATCTCCATTGACAGAATCAGTCACAGAGACAGAAAATGGCACACTCCCAGTCAAACCAGCATCAACATCAAAGCGCCCTCGTGCTGTATCAAGAAGTAGCAGCACAGAAGACAAATTCTCGCCTGGCAACAGAACAGGTAGGGTGTCTTAATTCAGGGTATATGACACACGCTTTGGAGACCATTGCTGTGCGGTCAATTCCCAACACGAACCAAATTCGTAAATTCAAACTTTAAAGGGAAGGTTGAGATCTGGGAAAGTTGAAAAGAAATTTGTGAGCTTTCTCATCCCTTTTATGTCAGTTCGGAAGAACATCAAAGTAGAAATAAGGAAAGGATTGCTCTTCAAGTGCCCTCACATTCGAAATATGAGGAGAAATAGCTGAAGTGTGGTCGAACATTCATGTCACATATTTGTGCAGTCCCATACACACATTTCTGTGTGCAGTGCATGCTTTTCAGCAAGATTGGGTCAGTTTCTTATCATTTTGATGATTCCAAGCCTCACAGTAGAGAACAATTCTTATTTCGACATGATCAACCTTTCCCAATTGCTTAGAGATCGTTTCTAATACAATTTAATCGCATGACCAGGGCCCTCTTGCATAAAAAGTTGCGATTAAACGCAACTCGATTTTCACCCAATCAGGATCGCGTATTTGGGACTTGCGTTTAATTTTTTGAGTTGTGTTTAATTTTTTGAGTTGCGTTTAATCGCAACTCTTTATGCAAGAGGGCCCAGAACTCAACTTCATCTTTAAATACCAAATAATGCACCTGACCTTCATCCTAACCCTAAACCTAAAACTCAGTTGCAATCCTAACCCTTATTATTATCATTTTAACACAGGTAACAATGGACAGATTCAATTATGGCAGTTCCTATTAGAAATGTTGACGGACAAAGACGCGATGGATTGTATCTCATGGGTAGGAACAAATGGAGAATTTCGACTCAATGATCCAGAGCTGGTAGCTCAGAAGTGGGGTGAGAGGAAAAACAAACCATCCATGAACTACGAGAAGCTGAGCAGAGCACTCCGGTGAGAAGAATATTTAAGAAAACAAAAATGTTTCTATATTCTCCTTTATCCTCTTTTATTTGTGGTCCAGCAATTATTTATCCATTTATTTGTATAGTGGAACCTCATGATAACAAACTCCTTTGGACTGTAAAAGTACCTCGTTATATTGAAATTTTCTATATCAAAGTCCCCAAAACTATAGAACACAAAGAACTAAGATTGGCGAAAGTAAATTGATAAAATGATGTGGCTGTACTAATAAGGTTGCAATATTCTGTATTGTTCTTTTTAAAACCATTTCCTTTTGTCTCTACATGTACATTTGAGAAATTATGGATAATGACTGGAATATTCCAGGCCTCAAAATTACCTGAAGGCCACTCAACATTTCCTTTATGCCCTTATACTTTCTTTAAAATGACTAAGTAAAATTACTGGGCCGGTATTCAATTAAAAACGCGCATTAAGTAAGTAAATTACTAAGTATTTAACTCGGCTAAGTAAAATGGCTTAACTCGTATTCAGATCACTTTAAGGTATTTTTCTTTAGTAACCCGACTTTGAGGCAAAATACTTACTGATATCCATTGTGACGTCACATGTCCTGTCCAAAATCATGCGCAATAAATGCGTCACAGTAGGTGCGCGCTTACATGGTTTGCTTATGCGCAGCTTATACTACTGCGCGTATGTATGAAAGCCACATACCTGCCAATCAAGTAATTGGTTTAAGTCTGCTAGGGAGCTGTCTTAGACCTAGGGTAAAATACTTAGCCAAAAGATTCAACTGAATACCAAAATTGCTTAAGTATTTTATCTCAGCCGAAAACTAAGTAAACTACTCATATTTCACTCTTAAGTATTGAATTGAATACGGGCCCTGATGCTTAGAACTTGCACGATCTTACTCTCACTTTTCATCACATAATATCAAAGAAAACTTTGTGAAGTACATTCAGAGGGATCTACCTTAACTAAACATGGGCTTTAGCTCTGCTTGTCCCCTTTCAGGTTTATCAAGAGATCAGCAAAGTAAGAATAAATGACAATAATTTGTCTTCCCCTACAGGTATTACTACGATGGAGACATGATAGCCAAGGTCCATGGTCAGAGGTTCGTCTACAAGTTTGTTTGTGACCTTCGCAGTCTCATGGGCTACACTGCAGCAGAACTCCATAAACTTGTCAAGGAATGCCGGCAGAAGAAATTACAAAACACTGAAGATGACGTTGTGCAAAATACCGTGACGATAACAAGTGCGTGACGATAACGAGTGCGTAGCAATACTTGTGTCATCCAGTATTTTGGGGAGCAGAAAGCTTGTATAAATCTCTTGAAGGAATGCCAACCGAAGAAATTACGACTTGTGGATGATGACATTGTCCAGAATGCTGTAATGATAACAAGCGTGTTGCGATACACACAGATCTTCCCCATCCGTACAGCAATACTTGATTTATCCAGTATATCACCGCATAGACTGCTTTTGTAAAGCTTGGTGTTAGCTTTTGAGCAATTGGGCCAATTATTTATGTTGCCTGCCCATAACGAGTGCGTAGCGATGCTCTGTAGAGCAATAATTGATTCATCCATTATGTCGGTGAACAGACTGCTATAAAGCTTGGTATTAGTAGTGAGCAATTTGACCAATTCTTTATTTTGCTTGAAAAGCTTGTGAGATATGCTACCCAGTACCACAGACTGTTATTCCCTTTCCCACAATTTTTCTTGTTTCATTTGACACTAAATGTCACATGACAGATATTCAGCAAAATAATAGAAATCGCTTCTCCCCCCAAATGGCAAAAAGTGTTTAGATTAATACCTGACTATTATAGTGGGTTAGCCCATAGATAATTACTCAAAATTAATGCTTGACCTGTTGGACACAACATTACTTCATACTTGCTGAAATTTTAAATGAACTTTCACAGTTTCACCTGTTTGTAATTTTGATAATACATAGAGCTTAACCTTTCTTTAAAAAGAAGGAATATGGAAACCCAAGACAAACAATAAACTGCTACTCAATATCTTTCTGCTTGGGTTATATGTTTGGTTCCTAGCACATAAACATGCACTGACAAAAATCTTAACCATTTTTCTCAACTTGATTAAGTCAAGAATTTGCCTTTAAAGATTTAATGATAATAATAATAATAATGGCGGCTTCTTGTAAAGCGCTCAGGTCCGTCACGCTGTGACGCTCATGGCGCTCCAATATTATTACCCCGGTCATAGCCGAGCGGCCAAATACGTAGCGCTCTATCATATCGGGTACCCAGTTACACCTGGGTGGAAAGTGGCAAAAGTGGATTAATGTCTTGCCAAAGGACGTTAGTGTTGGGCTGGGATTCGAACTCTCAACCCTTTGATTGAGAGTCAAGTGAATGAATCACTGTACCACTATACCACTATACCATTTACATACACTGTATCATTTACTTTAAAAAATAGTGCAAGTTTTCTTTGATAACAGTAGATTTTATTTTATAAATGATTGACACCAGTATTGTTGCATCAACATTTTTAAGCTTTGTTGGTGTACTTTTGGCATGAATTCCATTTCATTAAGGCAGTTCTTGACATAATTTGAATGAGTTAAGCTATGATTTTTTACAGTATGCCAGTATTATCTGTTATTTTGAGAAGCGATACTCTGATTTATAGACATTTATTTCTCAAATTTATTTTGATTAGTTTGTTGTATTTTACAAATTGTATTATATTGTAATAAATTGTAATATATCATTTTCAAAAACAAGAAGTCATGATGTCTGGGATTATAAAGTCATATGTGTTTAATGGATCATTGGATTATAAAACATGGACAAGGAGATATCACTATAAAAAAACATACTTAAGCTGTGTTAAAAGGAAAGTCCACCCTGATATTAAGTTGGTTTTAAAAGAAGCAGAAAAGTTAAAGAAACAGATCAATAAAACTTTATGCGAAATCCGTTAAGAAATAAGAGAGGTATGAATTTTTGAAGTTGTAATCAATCAAACATAAATTGGCAACTATGTGACGTATCTTGTGAGCTCCTCTCCCATTTGCTTAGTACAGAAAATTTTCATTTTCTTGGTTTTTGTTGAAGGAATAAATTTGTTTCATACAGGTTTTGTGTCAAAACATTAAGAGCATGATTATATCCAAGGTGCATGCATGATTGAATATTTTCTTTAGAGAAAATGGAAATTTATAATTTTTTGGGGTACAGCCGCCGCACAGGGCAAATGGGAGAGGAGGTCGCAAGATATGTCATGGAGTTGCCAATTTGTGTTTGATTGATTACAACTTCAAAAATTCACATCTTTCTTATTTTGTATTGTATTTCGCTCAAACTTTCCCTTTAAGTCCCTCCATCTTCTTTTCATGTCCTTTTGATGAAAAATAATTAAACTGACAAAGCAGTAGGCCTAAGAAGCAGAAGAGAGGAGGGGGGGGGGGGGGGGGGGAGAGAGAGAAAGAGAGAGAGAGAGGGGGGGGGGGGAGCTGTAGATGAATATGGCTATGATTTTATTTTTCTATGACTGCCTCCAGCCCTTATTTCCCCTGTTCTTTTAGAGGAAAAAAATAATGAGAGAAAGAGACCGGCAGAATTCGCAAGAAAGATTAATGTGTTTATGTAATGAATAATTTCAATACAAATATGCAAGAAAGCATAACAGAGCAGAGAGAGAGAGAGAGAGAAAAAGGAACCATAGAGTAGGCTTAGAGTGTGAATGATCATAATTTTTTGTGCGATTATTCCACATGATTTTCATAAACTAAAAATTCAAATTCAAAGTCAAATTCAAATTCATTTCAAATTCAGATTTATTGATATAAAATCCTGACATAATAGGATTATCATCAAAACAAAACAAAGCAAGGCAAAACAAAACAAAACATGATAGCAGCATATTGGATAGAAAAAATTGGGGGGCTGGCGACAGTGTTTTTTTTTTTTTTTTCTCCAGCCCTCAAAAAGTCGCTCCAAAAGTCGATCCTTGGGGAGGGGATCAGATTTTATGGCCGGGGTCCAGAATTCTCTGACAATTGAGCAAAGTAAAAAAAAAAAAGGGGGAGGGGGGGAAACACATTTTTCAGTCTAAAGTTGTTGGGGGGGGGGGGGGGGGGAGGGCACTCTGCCCCCCCCCCCCCCCCCCCCCCCCTTGGGTACGCTAGTGGTCCCTACTCCTTTTTTTGGTATGCGTCTACATGTGATCTCTACCTTGCTTATATACGCCACACCAGCGTAGATGGCAGCAGACGAAAATGGCAACTTCTGTGGACGTGGAAGACGAAACAATTTTGACCGCTGTTTTTAAAGATTCTTTCCCTGGTAACGTATTTCCTTATTCTTAATTTAGTTCACATACGCATGAGAAAAATAATTGTGATCGCTCAAAACCGGTGCTTGCTTCTTGGTGCTCGAAATTACGTGTGTTGTGCGGGAGTCAATTTGGACGGTGCCCCACTCGTTTATTTTTGTGTTAGTAATTTTTTTACATATGGTGGTTAATCCAGTGTCCGAACACTTTTCAGAAAATCAACGATAGCAAAGAAAATATGAAACGAATATCTGTCAAACTATACATATTGAATGCTCAAAGTCCTACAAAAAAAGAAGTTGATGGAATTTTAAAAAGACAACGTAGATTTAATACGATATTCCCTTCCGAGTGAACCCCTTCCCAACGACGCGGCGTTTTGGTCCCTTGAAAAAGGTACCGTAATTCCGAACGTGTGAAACCTATGGGAAAAAGACACAACCTTGGTATCAATAGTGTGGTTTTCATACGCGTAATCCCACGCGTATGAAAACCCATTTTAGGCGCTTAACTTTACACGTTCGGTAATACAATCTGTTCGGAGTTACAATACTTGACTATACAAGTAAAGGAGGGTGTTTTCGCACTCATTAGCCCATACGTGCCCTTGGCTTTACTACATCATCAGTTTGACAAATGTATTTGCCGGCTTTAGACAGAAAAATATGTCTGTTTGGAGAGTTACTTTTAGGCTATATCGCAGGGGCGGATCTAGCTTTTTTCCAAGGGAGGGGTTTGAGGGGCTGAGCTGGGTATTGCGAGGGAGCGTAGACCGAGCCCGAGCGAGCGAAGCGAGCGAGGGGGGGGTGTGGGAGGGGGGTATCCCCCCTCCCACAGTAGGGAGATTTTTTCATTTTTAGGGTTGCTAGCTTGCGATTTTAAGCATACTTGCATGCTCTATTTTTTCTCTTTTTTGCCCAAATAAATGTTTACTTGGAAGGGAGCGAGGGGGAGGATGTGGGAGGGGGGTATCCCCCCTCCCACAGTAGGGAGATTTTTCATTTTTAGGGTTGCTAGCTTGCGATTTTAAGCATACTTGCATGCTCTATTTTTTCTCTTTTTTGCCCAAATAAATGTTTACTTGGAAGGGAGCGAGGGGGGAGGGTGGTGGGAGGGGGTATCCCCCCTCCCACAGTAGGGAGATTTTTCATTTTTAGGGTTGCTAGCTTGCGATTTTAAGCATACTTGCATGCTCTATTTTTTCTCTTTTTTGCCCAAATAAATGTTTACTTGGAAGGGAGCGAGGGGGGAGGGGGGTATCCCCCCTCCCACAGTAGGGAGATTTTTCATTTTTAGGGTTGCTAGCTTGCGATTTTAAGCATACTTGCATGCTCTATTTTTTCTCTTTTTTGCCCAAATAAATGTTTACTTGGAAGGGAGCGAAGGGGGAGGGTGTGGGAGGGGGGTATCCCCCCTCCCACAGTAGGGAGATTTTACATTTTTAGGGTTGCTAGCTTGCGATTTTAAGCATACTTGCATGCTCTATTTTTTTCTCTTTTTTGCCCAAATAAATGTTTACTTGGAAGCGAGCGAAGCGAGCGAGGGGGGAGGGTGTGGGAGGGGGGTATCCCCCCTCCCACAGTAGGGAGATTTTTCATTTTTAGGGTTGCTAGCTTGCGATTTTAAGCATACTTGCATGCTCTATTTTTTCTCTTTTTGCCCAAATAAATGTTTACTTGGAAGGGAGCGAGGGGGGAGGGTGTGGAGGGGGGTATCCCCCCTCCCACAGTAGGGAGATTTTACATTTTTAGGGTTGCTAGCTTGCGATTTTAAGCATACTTGCATGCTCTATTTTTTCTATTTTTGCCCAAATAAATGTTTACTTGGCAGCCCAAGGGGGGGGGGGGGGTTTAAACCCCCCCCCCCCCCCCCCCCCCCCCCCGTAGATCCGCCACTGTATCGTGGTAGAGGAAACCACTCGTTCTTTAGCCAGCATGCAGAAATCAAGTTAGAGATAGGGTGTCTGAAGGTTGGCCAAATCTGTCAGCTGTTTTTATGCTGAATCAGCGCAAAAAATGGCATGCAGCTTTTCAACGTATAGGTTATTTCAAACTAACTAAGAAATATGATCCTATTGGCAGTTTGAAATAAATTTGGTATCATATGATAGGAAATTATATTTCCTATATTTTGGTGTTAAGGACAAGTTACATCATTACATGCTTAATCTCTTCATTAAGAAAAACTGAGAAGGAATATGTTTAAAGTGACATATCGGCAAGTTCTTGAGCTATAAACTTGTCCATCAGAACTTAAGTAATTTGGAATGTTCCAAATTTGATTCTGTAGGAATTTTTGAGAAACTAATATGAGATCATGTTGCTATATCAATTTGAAAATACCCTCCCCCTACCGCTCCACAGGGCCCTATGCAAAATTACACACAAACTGCTCACACTCTGTGTGGGCGCACTAGTGTTTCAGCAGCATGTTTTGTGCCATTCATTTGTACATGTCTATGGGAATCTTTAAGCTGAAAATTTCCAATAATTCATTCAAGCATTACTTAATAATAAATGCATGGATTGGTACATGTATTTTTTACAGTATTTTCAACGAGATCTGAAAATCTCAAATCATTTGAATGTGTAGTTTCTGAGATAGAAAAATCCTCCAGACACCCTATTAGAGACTTGCAAAACCGTCAGAGGGCGCCATTTTTTTAATGACTCAAAATAATCGTTTATGAGAACTTGTGATTAAAAACCAGGTGTGACACCATGCCAATAATGCTTGCTGAAAACCACATTTCATAGATCTTAAATTTTGATTTTGTCTATATTAATAATATTCTATTTTGAAAATTGAGAATTGTCCATCATATCGGCATTATTTGGTACCAAATATAGAAAAAGAGAAGATGAAGGAATTTTGGAATAAAAAAATGATGAACTTTTGATAACATTAGTAGACCATGAAATATCGATGCCATCTGTTGCTATCTGCCTCGTCTCGATCAGAAATAACGATATCTCGACCTCCAAATCAATGATTTTATCATTGATTTAGCAGAATTTGTGAAATCTAAATCAGAAAAGGCGTATGCCATCGAGTAAAGTTGAAGCGTGAACACCGTGACCGTGCACCCGAGAGATCCCTGGGGCAGCGCCGAGAAGAAACTGCTGGCACTGGTGGGTCAAACCCATACATGTGTGCATATGGTTTTGCCACGTTCTTGAGCCTGAGAGTTCCTCATGGCGGGGCTTGCAGCTTATTTGAGAAGGCTGCTAGGCCGGTTGTATGACAGAGGCTCCAGTGACAATTTGCATGGTCAATACAGCTTTTCAAGCTCATTGCTTCTTTGTAGTTTCCTTTTTCTGCGTCATTATTACTTGTAAAATGTCATTTATTTTGATGTATTTTTATTTGATGATGAAATAAAATAAATTGAAATTGAAATTGAAATTGAATATCCTACACTATCAAATTCTTAACTTAAACCCTTGACCAAACACTATATCTAACCCTCACCCTGAACCTAAGTTGACCCTTTCAGGACAGGAATTATTTAAGGGCTAAATTGATCACATTTTGTTCTCCATATTAGCAAAAATAATATTTTCATTTAGTGCTACATCATGGTTCTAATGTCTTTGAAAATAATATACATGGTCACAAATTTTGTTGAAAAGTTTTTAAAAATTGGCAATTTTGTTTAAAAACAATGACTTTGAACTTCTCATTGCGTTGCCAATTTAAGGATTTTAAAGCTTATTCTCATTTTTTAAATTCCTAGCATCAAACGCAATATGGTAATGCAACAAAAATGGACATAGTGTGTGCAGAAAGTTTTGCTCTTTCTTCTCATAGATCTGGTACACTTTTTAGAGCTCTGAATCAAAAGATATTGAACCAAACCACAAAATGTGGTCAATTGTCACGAAAGGGTTAAAACCCAACTACTGGTACATTTTTGTATGTCTGACAAAAAATAGCAATTGTAGCTGTCTTTGCCATACTTGAAATGTCATTCAAATTTTTATTCTCTGTTCGAATAGAATCATGGCGAGAGAACCCAGACTTTGCCCTGTACCTGACAGAGCTAAGCTCATATGGAGTGGACAAACTATGTAAGTAATTGTCTTCCCATCTAGCTTAGCGGATTGAAGAGGGATGAAAAGACACGTCTGGAACGCAAAAGGAACGTAAAATGTAATGGCATTGAGGTAGAAAGATACTATTTGGACACGAAGCTAGTAAATGCCTTTACTACCTTGACTGGGCTTAATATGACAAAAACTGTCATTCAGCTTTGTCAAACTACTACTTATGACTCATCGATATCACCAACTATTCTAGACCCATCTTTTTTGCCACTAAATTTCCCTAGGCTAATATACATGTAGCACGGCTCCACATGTACTTTTGTCACAAATGGATATTCTTATGGTCTGTATGCAATAGCACCCTGTTTAAACATGAAATTTTGTGATTTCGGTTTTAAATTTTTTGGGCCTAAAATAATTTCCAGAGAAAGCTTAGTACTCATTGTAAGTATACAGTGATATTTTTGTCAAGGTTGTTTTTGAAAAGGAAAATAATGAACATACATTTATTGTTCTTCTTCTGTATTGAAAGAGTAAAAATGTAATATAGATTATTAACAAATTATTATTTCTTTTTTTATTATAAAAACAAGTAACACTCAAATAAACAATGAAGATAAATCACCAGAGGATCAAGCTTTACAGGGCCCTGTTTCATAAAACTTGTTATTAATGACAAGTTGCAATAACTGTTATAAGCCACTGAAATCCTTTTATCTGACTGGCTGAGAGCAAATTTGTCATAGAAATGTGGCAGTTTTTACTGATAACAAGTTTTATGAAACGGGGCCCAGATGAAATTTTTAAGTAAAAAGTCAACAATTGAAGTTTGCTGATTCCCTTTTAATTTTCTGCAATATAATGTAAGTTTGAAATTAAAAACATGTTTTTCCTTCTCCTTTAAAAAAAAATGTTGCTTTATAGCTCGAGAGCCAGAGAGGTTATCAGATGACAGATCGCAAGTCCTTCAACAAACCCAAGAGCTAGCATTTGATAACTACAAGACATTCATTGAGACAGCCGATTGCTCTAGGGAGATCGTGGAAGATGTAAGCATTTTTATACCCTTTTCTCTGTTAATTTTTTTTCTTATATCTAATGAAAACATGAGAGAGAGAGAGAGAGAGAGAGAGGGAGAGAAAGAGAGATAGGGAGAGAGAAGGAGAGAGAGAAAGAGTAAGAGACAAACCCATTTGATAACTACAAGACATTCATTGAGACAGCAGACTGCTCTCGGGAGATTGTAGAAGATGTAAGCATTTTTGTACCCTTTTCTCTGTTAATTTTTTTTCTTATATCTAATGAAAACATGAGAGAGAGAGAGAGAGAGAGAGAGAGATAGGGAGAGAGAAGGCGAGAGAGAAAGAGTAAGAGACAAACCCATTTAATAACTAAAAGACATTCATTGAGACAGCAGACTGCTCATAGGGAGATTGTAGAAGATGAAAGCATTTTTGTACCCTTTTCTCAGTTAAATTGTTTTCATATGATATCTAATGAAAACATGACATGAGGATGAGACAGAGAAAGGGGGTGGGAGCAAAGTAAGAGACAAAGAAATGAATATACATGTAGGACGATAGAGAAAAAGAAAGAGAGAGAGAGAAATTAAAAAAAAAAGATTTTTTTGGTCTTTATTCACTTTTGCTGTAATTTCTAAATTTTATTTTAAATAGTGCATTCTTATTTTCTTAATTCGAATCATTACCTAACTGTTGGGTAAAGTCCAAGGTATTTTGTCCAATATGATACAGACTTCATCTATGATTCTAGTATCTCTGATAATTATATCAACTTGATAGCCCTGCTGGAGCATTGATCAGACAAAATATCAAGGAAAATAACACAATTTCCCTTTTATTCTTGTTAATGTATGGGACAGCAAGTGACAAAATACCTTGGATTTGCCCTGTTTCAAATCTCCGCAATCTAATGTTTCTTTCACATTTTATGTGGTTTTATGATTCTTAGTTCGCAGTTGTAGAACAACACCTCAATCACTTATTAGACAAGCTACCAGACTTCAGTGAAGGATGCAACACATTTCTGAAAGAAGCCCAGCAAATCAGCTCCAGGTAAAAGAGGGAAAAAGTGAGAAAGAGAGAGAGAGAGAGAGAAGATAAAGAAAGAAGATAAAGAAAGAAGATGAAGGTAGAAGATGTAGAGAGTGAGAAAAACAGGGGGAGGAGGAGAGAGAAAGATGGATATAGAGAGAGAACACATTTCTGAAAGAAGCCCAGCAAATCAGCTCCAGGTAAAAGGGGAAAAAAGTGAGAAAGAGAGAGAGAGAGAAGATAAAGAAAGAAGATAAAGAAAGAAGATAAAGAAAGAAGATAAAGGTAGAAGATGTAGAGAGTGAGAAAAACGGGGAGGAGGAGAGAGAAAGATGGATATAGAGAGAGAACACATTTCTGAAAGAAGCGAGAAAGAGAGAGAGAGAGAGAGAAGATAAAGAAAGAAGATAAAGAAAGAAGATGTAGAGTGAGAAAAACAGGGGGAGGAGGAGAGAGAAAGATGGATATAGAGAGAGAGAGGGGATTAGAGAGAGAGTGAGAGAGACAGAGAGAGTCAGATGAAGAGTAAAAAAAGAGAAAGACTTTTAGAGAGAGAGGAGAGGAAGAGAGAGACCACAGAATGAAAAAAAATAAGACAAGAGAAAGTTAGAGAGAGAGAGAGGGAAGGAGAGACAGAAGGAACTCAAGAAAGACAGAGAGACAAGGCAAGACACAGTGAGGCAAAAGAAAGAAAAAAATGACTGCAGAGTGAGATGGAGGAGGAGAATAAGAGACACATAAGGTATAATGGAAGGAGGATGGTTAAAGATTGGGAGAGACAAAAAGATTGTGAGAGAGAGAGAGAGGAGGGATGGAGGGAAAGAAAGAGAGAAGGGGAAGGGATTGAACAGAGTGATGAATTTATCATCGGTGGGGTGATGTAAGCTCTTAATTTCTGGCAATTTTATTTTTTCATAATTTTGTAGCTTAGAACTTATTTGAAGTCCTGAAAACCCCATATAGTGCATATCTGAAAAAAAATGGTGCCACAAAAGATCTCTAAGAGGAGGGTCGTCTATGCACTCACTATGTTAATCGTGAGAGTCTTTTTGCTCTCCTGAAAATCTTATATTTTTTAGTTTTTTAATATGAGGCTTCTTCACCCCACCAGTGTTTTCCTAATGCTGCGGCTGCAACAATTTTCGACTTCTCTCTACACCGTATCATTATCCCTCTCTCCTGTATTCTGTAGCCGGAGAATGAACTCTCTGACACTTTCTAAACACACCCAGCTGCTCGAGATACTAGAGATACCTCAACTCATGGACACCTGCGTAAGGAACGCTTACTATGACGAAGCATTGGAGTTAGCAGCATATGTCAAACGACTGGAGAAGAAGCATTCAACCATTCCAGTTATAAAGGTAGCGTTACAGGATTCTTTCCAGAGCATAAAGCCCACCGCACAAGTTATGATCGACTACGATCCGATTTTGGAAATAAATCGCAATGGCATTAAAATATAGGCATTTTACAAGTGAAAGCTGCCTGATTCAGGATCTGAACAGTATACTCAACATAGGAATTTGGTGCGAAGTCAGTCTGATATCTGGAATAAGGGCTAAATCAGTTTCAGTCGTAGACAATCGCAGGACTGCTCTGACATCACTACGATTCGGAGCCGATTTGGCCTTTCCTCCGACCAGAAGGCTCGTAATAGGCCCTAGTTTCGTTTTTAGTATCTATATGTATGTAACTATTCAGAACCGCAATCAAACATATTCTATGGCCCATATTCTTAACTCCGGTTTAACTTAAACCGCAGTCTAAGTGTGGTTTAAGCCCAGTCTAAACCTGCCCTTTAAACCAGAGTTTTAGAAAATCACATTTTGAACTTTGGTTTAACTTAAACTCCAGTCCATTGTGGTTTAACTTTGTACAGAAATTTAGACTGGACTTGCAGTTTAAGTCGGTTTCAATTAAAGCTCTGGTTTAACTTAGACTGGAGTTTAAGTTCAACCGGAGTTCAGAATATAGGCCTATGTGTTTAACTGTTAATATTTAATGCTATAACATTTTCTTTCAAAATGGGATCGTAGACCGATCGTATAGTGTATTACTGCTAACACCAAGGGGGACTTAAGACCAAAAAAAATATATCAAGGGCAATTCTCCCAGACAATAGTACTGACAAGGATAATAAACCTTGTATTTTGAGAGAAAATGTCTTACATTGATTGTTAAATGGGTTGTTTGAACCAGGAAAATGTAAATACGTTAAATTTGAAGGAAATCTTCTGGAATGAAGTGCATAACTCATTGGTCTCCTATGTGTACCAGGGGGTCGTTTCATCAAACCGTCATAACTACAAGATCAGCGACATCTCGACACTGTCGCTCAACTTGTCCGCTAAGTGTTTCACAAAGCCGTCTTTGCGAAGATCAGCGACAACTTCCCTGACAAGTGACTTGTCGGTACTCCAGACCTGTCATATCTTTTTAGAACGCCATCACAAGCCAGCTTTTAGTTAGTCTATGGGCTGCGAAAAAAATAAAATGTAAATTAAGAGAACATTTATTTCCTGATCTCCAAGCACTATCCTTTATCATTCCTTTATCAAATAGTGTTACTAATGTTCGTATTGTAATATTGTACAGACGGACAATATGTTCTTATGGCTTCTTGACCCCCCAACAAGTAAATGAGAATAATATTAAAAATACCCACATTCGTCTACCATAGAATCAGCATCGAAAACGGAACAGTCTGTATATACAGACCCATGTGAACGACGACATTTCATCATGTATGTATTTTCCCTATATTTTCCTTTTTCACGCAATGCTTTGATATGAATAATATTATATGTATTTTTTAATGAATAAATATTAGAAATATGGCCATAAAATATCTTAATTTAATCACTTTCTCTAAAGTGAACACGATTTGGGTCTTCTTTCCATAATTAGTCAATTACGGTATCCTCTTACTTACAAATCTAGATTCGTACATCACAAAAGCCTCCTGGAGTTTTCTCATTTTTATAAATTCTAAGATGCCATAAGTAACATATCTTTTAATGTAAACGGGATGTTTGTATCACCATCATTCATCTTCGCTGCCATTTTTGACATTTTGGAATAGTTTGGGAAAAACTGAGCCTCAAAATCTGTTTGGGTAATTGACGATAATTCCAATGGACTGTGATATAGACTATGTTTTTTCGCCGATGAGTATCGATATCACTGAGTTGTCGTTTATCATGTCTTCGTGAAACAGTTAATCAGGTCCATGACATTTCCGTAGATCGCCGACAACAGTTATGACTGTCATGGAGTTGATTTGATGAAACGACCCCCAGGTGAGTGCTTTTTAGTAGATGTGATATATTATGCACTTCATTCAAGACAGCTAGCTCGATTTCCTTATCTTCCTTTGCTTATTCTCTACAGAAGTTTCTCAGTGGACATCATTTATGTGTGGTCTTGATCATTAAGTTTTCATTTGTGAGAATTTATTTTTTGGTCATTCCCAGAACTCAAGATCACCTTTCAAGCCTCGTTTACATATGACACAGTAAATCAACTTAAACAAGTAAGCTGCTCAGGCGAAATAAAACAACATTAGAGTAGTGTGCTTTACCTTATAATAAACCAGTACATGGTACAAATGAACCTGAAATGACCCTAGTTTGTACACGCACGCGCATTTGTTTTGGTGGAGGCTTTACTTGTTAACAAGTAAAATCATACTGGTGCGCACATCGTGGTGCATACAAAACGACAGCTTATCTGTAAATGAGCAAATTGTAACTATGAACTGGCTTATTGCTTAGGGTGAGAGCCTTTGTTACATTCAGTGACTTTTTTCATCCCACTTACCATTCATTTACATGTAAAATGATTTTTAGTGTGAAGCAGCAGTTTTTAATGTTCCATGTAAACAAGGCTTAACACCGTTCCCCCCCTCTCTTTCTCCCATTCTCCCAGGACATTGTTCAAGAAGTCCATTCCTCCAGTCAGCTGATGTTGAACCAGTTGATCCAACAGATGCGTTCAGCCATTCAGCTGCCTGCATGCTTGCGTCTGATTGGCTACCTGCGTCGTATGGATCTCTTTACAGAGGCCGAGCTAAGGATCAAATTCTTACAGGCCAGGGATGCGTGGTTCCAGGGCATACTAGCTGCCATACCTTCAGATGATGGTAGGTTTCACAGGTGTTTATGTTTACATTTAAGTTTATGTTAGGGCTGATATAAGGATCAAGTCCTACAGTACAGGCAAGGGATGCATGGTTCCAGGGTATTCCAGCTGCCATATCTTCAGATGATGGTAGGTTTCACCAATTTTATGTTTATATTTATATTTAAGTTTATGTTAGGGCTGATATTAGGATCAAGTCCTACAGGCAAGGGATGCATGGTTCCAGGGTATTCCAGCTGCCATATCTTCAGATGATGGTAGGTTTCACCAATTTTATGTTTATATTTATATTTAAGTTTATGTTAGGGCTGATATTAGGATCAAGTCCTACAGTACAGGCAAGGGATGCATGGTTCCAGGGTATTCCAGCTGCCATATCTTCAGATGATGGTAGGTTTCACCAATTTTATGTTTATGTTTACATTTAAGTTTATGTTAGGGCTGATATTAGGATCAAGTCCTACAGGCAAGGGATGCATGATTCCAGGGCATACTAGCTGCCATACCGTCAGATGATGGTAGGTTTCACAGGTGTTTATGTTTACATTTAAGTTTATGTTAGGGCTGATATTAGGGTCAAGTCCTACAGGCAAGGGATGCATGATTCCAGGGTATTCAGGCTGCCATACCTACCACCACTTGATGGTAATTTTCACAAATTCTGAATTATTGCAATAAATAGATTTCCAACAGTTCCCTTGAAAATTACTGTCCAGCTGTTTCACTGCAAATTGGATATTGCAGTGATTTAGATTATGTAATCTGGAATCTAGGAAAGGTAAGGAAAAAATCTTTGGCCAGTTTTCATAATAGAGTACTAACTTTAGTTTAGGTTTAATTTGGAAAAGGTTATCCACCGATTTATGGAGCACCAAATTTCAACATTTTCTTACTGTAAAATTACCATAATTCTTTCACTAAATGAATAGAGAAAAAGCATATCGTTATGAAAAAAAAAAAGGAATGATCATTTTCATTTCAGGACCAGATTCATTCCTTTATTGATTTTAACAAATATTTTGAGTTATTTGTAGAGGGTAAGGAACTAGGCACTTGGCACTCAATAAATCAAGGGACTGAGTTAAGCTATGTGTAATCCTCCTATATAAATACATGTGAATATCTTTGTCCAATTGCAGCTTACCAGCACGTCACCAAGGTGATAGAAGCAAGCAGAGTACACCTGTTTGATATCGTGACCCAATACCGTGCAATCTTCTCTGACGATGATCCAATCTTATCAGCCAGTCATGACTCAATTACCAACGAGGCGGCTCTCTTTCAGGGTTGGGTTGTGCAGAAGGTAAGAAGGTTGGGTAAAGCTGCAGATATACATGTAGACCCCTTGCACACTCAACAACACCAAGAAGAAGAAAATAAGCAGTATTTATGAATTTTGGGGTAATAAAAGCTGCATACATGTAGGTATATGTATACACCCCTATACATACTCTATCTCATTGGGGTTTCTTTTGGAGCTCACAATGCTTTTCTTTACTTTTTGGCAGAGATTTTTCAATAAGCCGTTTACTAAAACATATTTCAGTGGGATCTGGGCTGATTGAATGCTTTATTTAATCCATTATATGGAATTCCTGTTTGTCATCACAAAAGTCCGCCTACCAAAACTACTTTGCAATTTTCAGTGCCATGAAAGTTTGTGGTGCACAACATGAACTTCTGTTAAAATGACTCTAGATGTGAATGCAATTAACTTTCCTCTAAAGATGTATTTCCAGGTTTAAAAATCAACAATTACATTGTAGTTTGTCCCAAGATAATATGTGACCCTCCACCACAGAACGACCAATAAGTTTGAAATTTGAGTTTTTAAAATTTCAACACAGTTTGAAAGCTTAGATTCTAAGCTATAAAATGATATATAACTGGTCTTGTATGGACTAAGCAAACCCTTGTAAATTACAATGAGAATGTCAATGTGTCAGACAGGCTAATTACCAAAACAATGGATAAAACGGGCTCTAAAGAAGAGTGACCATTTAAGAGTGCCTAATCTGTGTCCTATTTCGTCGCACAAAAGGTTGAGTCAAAACTCCATAGCATACACTGTGAAGTACTAATTGGATTAGGTTGAAACTTTCCATACCCTCAGAATAGATATATTTCTTTGTTTCTTTAGATTTTGAATATCAGACAGTGCATAGTGTTTAAGCTATACCAGAAAAGCGATGTTAAGTACAATCCCAAAGTTTGAATGTGTAGGAAAACATGGTCATTTTGAATGAGAGTAAAAACATATTTTAACCTGAAATTTTGTCGGATGGTAGATTAATAAATGAACTTTCACAAAAATAAAAAAACCTAAAAATCAAAAGTTTCACCCCTGACCAACTTTTTCAGCTGTTTACCCTAAAACTTTGTGGTGAAGGGTCACGTATTAAGTCTTACTTATTTCATATTTATGTTGTGTATCATATACCTTCCATTTGACATAAGTTATACTTCTGTTTATATACACTGGTCGTTTTAGATGTTTCCTGTATTCCTGGGGTGAATTTGTAGTGCTCATAGGGAGCCGAGCTCCCATGTCTCCCAATGTCTCTGAGCACAAGGGCAGACTAGAGTGGAATCGTGGGAAGAAGTTGCCTATGTTTTTCCTCCAGAGTTGTGGGGCCATACGTTCAGTTGTCTTCTACTGTGTTATTGCCAGGTGTTATGCTCTTTTGGACCATTTTCTGAAGCACGTTCCTTCTGCAAGTTGAAAAAACTCTTCTTCGGGTTTGTTCATTTTTTTGTTTGTGGATGTTTCTTCTTTGCTGGCATCTGTAGTTTCTTTGTACACATAATATTTTTTCAGAGAGCCTTGATCCTTTGAAACATTCTCTCACTCGCTTCCCTAACTTCTGGTGTTAGTTTTCTGCCCTGCAATACCATACACTATGAACATGGCGAACAAAGAAGCGGACAAAATATACAGCTCCTCATTGTACCTTCCACAACTGGTCTGGTAGACAAAAGAACATTCCTTCATTGCTATCATGTAAAAATATGTAGAACAGGTGCCACATGCATATTTACCTGTTCTACTTATTTTACATAATAGCGATGAAAGGATGTTCGTTTGTCTACCGGAGCAATTGTGGAGGGTACAATGAGGAGCTGTATATTTTGTCCGCTCTCTTTTGTCATCGTGTTCATAGTGATAGCCATGTCGAATAGGGCACATTCAACCTCCTCTAGAGAATGACCATTGAGAATAGTGCTGAAGGAATACAACCCGTACTCCATATTTCCTGCGTAGTACTTCTTGCAAGTCTTCTTCACATCCTTCATCACATGGTAGGCACAAGCATGAGAGATCATCTTGTGCTCCGTATCGTTATTCAATGCATTTCCCGTCACGATCCTCCAGCAGTCCAGGAATTCCTTGACAGATTCATTGTTGAATTCAGCCAGAAGTGCCACAGTGGAAGTCATGGCTCTATCCATATTGATCTGATGGGGGATGGAAACTCCTTGATGACCAAAGAGAAGCTTCTCTCACTGTCTGAATTCAGCTATCCAGAAGTGTAGGACGCTGGCAGTGTGGACGGTGCTAAGCATAGCCATGATAGGTATTGGGGATTCTCCTTCTAGAGGGTTCCTCATGCACACCTCATAGTAGAGGTTTTTTTTTTTGCCTCTGACGGACGAACAACGCTGCCGATGGTGTCTGTTAAGGCCACATCCTTCCTGGAAAGATCGTGCCATAAAAGTACACCTTCCTCGCTCCAGTAGAAGGTGGGTGATGATGCTATGAGCTGTATGAAGCTGTTCACTTTTTTGTTCTTTGTCTGATTCTCCATCTCCCTCTTAAATAGGTGGAGACTCTGAAAGATAGTCTATGTCCCAGCTTCATGCGACACTTGCCGGAGTATTTGTTTGGTTGTACCAATACCATAAAAATTTCCAGCAAAGACTGCGTGGGCAGCATCCTTTTGTCCAAGTCGTCTGATGTATTCATTGAATGGCTTTTGGACATGGCTCAAGATTTCTTTCAAATGTTCTCTCTCAGTCCCGCAAATAGGTCTTGCATGTTGCTGGCCTAAATGTTGCATTACGACGTCGTGGCTATATGGTAACCTTTGTATTGAACTTCCCGTCCATGGTCACTTTGGCAGTGATGGGGCAATCTTTGAATTTGCAGTAGAGATCTACATTAAATATTGATTTGCCACTGTGCAATCTTTGTTTTGCTGTGCTCACATGGTGACGTCTTATCATAAGGACACAATAAGGACTAGATTCTTTCATCCCTTTAATGAAAGGCTCATGCCACTAACCCTTCTTGAAGTACCTCGTCCTTACAGTCTTACACATTTTGATCCACTGTTCCTTTCTTATGCAAAAGGTTGCCCTTTTCTGAATGCAAAACTCTTTGACAACATTATCACCTATCCCTTCTCCAATGCAAGCACCTATTGTTGCCTTGTCTATCGGCACATCTTTCACGAAGGATCCCAATAATGTGTCATCTTAGTCTCCATGGGTGGTTGACATGTTAGTGCTTTGGTCATCATCACTCTCATGGTCAACTTCTTTGTGGGACAAAGTCTCCTCGGATTGATTGGTATCGTGATATCCACTGTTAATCAACAGGTTACTACTTTGATCATCATCGCCCCCATGATCAAATTCTTCGTGGGAAATTGCCTCCTCTGATTGACCAATATCTCCGAGGGTGCTCGACATCCTGCTGCTTTGATCATAGTCATCATCATCACCCTCACAATCAACTTCTTCGTAAGTCAGTGACTCCTGTTTTCCAAGTGTGCTCTGCATTTTGCTGATTTGCTCATCGTCGGCCCCATGATCGACCTCTTCGTGAGACCAAATCTCATCTTGCACGTTGCTACCTTGGTGCATATCGCACCTATGATCGACTTCTTCGTAGAACAAAATCTGTTCTGATTGACTCGTATCTCCAAGCGTGCTTCGCAAGCTGCTGATTTTGTCATCATCGCCCCCATGATCGACTTCTTCTTGGGACAAAGACTCCTGTGATTGACCCATAACCTGACCTGCAAGGGTGTTCAGAATGCTCCTGCATTGGTCAAGATTGACTTCTTTGTAAGCTGAGGCCTCCTTTGGTTGACCACAATCCTGTTTTCCAAGTGTGCTTTCCATTTTGCTGATTTGCCCATCATCAGCCCCATGATTGACTTCTTTCTGAGACGAAATCTTATCTGGCTGATCAAGATCCTGACCTTTAAGGGTGTCCTGTACGTTGCTACATTGGTGCATATCGCCCCCATGATCGTCTTCTTCGTGGGACAAATTTTTATCTGGTTGCCCAATATCCTGATCATGGGTGGCCATCTTGTTGATGTTTTTGTTCTCATCGCCTCTTTGATTGAATCCTGAAGTTGTGTCCTTGTGTGAAAATAAGGTCTTTTTTTTTAATTCAAGCACTCTCTTCCCATCATTGCACCCCCGAAGCCACAGTAAAATTGATAGCTATCTTTATCTTCATATCTTCATCTTGCAAGGTCAATGCAATCAAAATGGTACCATTCGTGACACACTTCCTATTCTATAAAGGTCCTATTCTATGGAGGAACGTATGGCACTGCCCTTCCAAGCCTGCTGGCAAATGCAAATCTTGCCGGTTTCCCAACCTCTAAAACACCTCTTTGGCTTCAAGCTCCTTCCACTTTTACGTGTTTTGTGGTGACAGTGGCTATCAATTAATATCCCAATTCCTTTGTCTTCAATGTCAAACTTATGTGGACAGTCATTGCCTTCAGCTGCATCCAAATATTGTTCTCCCCGACACTCAGTTTCTTTGTTCCTGTGGTCTTGAACGGATGATTCTTGCAGATGGTAATTGACTAGGGTGGCATGTATTTCTGTCTGTTCATCTGCCTGTCTGTTTGTAGAGTTCTTGTAAAAGTGAAAAAAATTGAGTTTAGCATCCTTTTTGTGATGTATACCGGTACTTGTTAGCTACACAATCACCATTTTCTAGTTTCTTGCATAATAACTCGAATCAGCTATAATATTGAATGATCTTGAGTGGGCTACATTACAAGGGAATATCGAACAAGGTGATTAGAATATTTCACAATTTGACATGACAAGTTTATTATTTTTAAAGCGAGTGCAAATATACATGTACTCTGTTACTTCAACTTTCACCATTACATGTCCTTATATTTTATATGAACTTGGACATTATACATCGGGAGAAAAAAACATATTTTCTCTTTATCCAAGCATCTTGCAAGGGCTGCTTGCACACACTTCCATTGTCTTAGCCTTTGATTATTTAAATGTGTATTCACCTTTTCATGTGTCCTCCACCCTTAACCATGAGATATTTAAACAATATTGCACTGTCAACTGGGTACTTTTTTTTACAAACCATGACACATTATCTTAAAATTGCATGGTCATCCGGGTACATTTATGCAAACCCTGGCTGAATATCCTTCATACAAATAATTATCTTCTATTTAATTCCATTTCCAGGTGTCCCAGTTCCTGCACACCTTAGAGCTAGACCTAGAGCGAGGCATTGGGAACCGATTGGACTCCCTACTGGGCCAGTGTATGTACTTTGGTCTGTCCTTCAGCCGAGTCGGTGCTGACTTCAGGGGGCTCCTAGCTCCCATCTTCCAGAGAGCTGCTCTACATGGCTTCCTGTCAACATTGAAATCAGCATCAGATAAGTATGTTCCTTATTATTGTTCTCTTTGATTTTTTTTTTTTTTCTAGATGCAGGTGGTCTTTCTTTTGATAAAAATTTCTGATGTTCTGTGAGAAAAGTGTTCAAGGAAAACAACAAAAATGTGATCTTGACAGATGGATAGTCTTTCGGCGTAGGGGGATTGCTAGGGTATATGTGATAATAATAATAGTGATAATCTACATGTATATTTACAAATATGGTGAATATTCACACACCCCCCCCCCCAAAAAAAAAAAAAAAAAAAAAAAAAAAAAAAATAAATAAATAAAGGAAGAAAAGGAAAAAGAAAAAGGAAAAAAAAGGAAGAAAAGGAAAAAAAAAGAAAAAAAAAAGATGCTCAAGGAACTTACAGTAAAAGCATTTTCATGAGATATCGTGTCCATGTGTGTTTTCAGTTTTCTATATTCACTGGCAGATCTAGGACTTTGATATACATGTACATGTAGCTGGCTTTGTGGTCCTGCAAATAAACGTTACTCAAACAAATTATCTTGTAGAAGTTAGAGTATTCATCCTTGTGAATGCATATATTTGGAAATGATACAACAGCGGAAGCATAAATTATCTGAAGTATTTTAATAATAGAGCAAGTCAAAGCTTTTTTCCCCTTCCATTTCTCTCAGACTTTGTGCCTACATGTATTTTAGTTCTGACGTTATGCTATAATATTGATATTGTAAACGCTGTGATATAGTTGTTCATGGAGAGCGTACTGAGTGCTATTTATTATATCATTATCATTCAATCTCTCATGTTACCAATCACATATCCAATGATTGTATTAATTCCCAAGCCCTACTAGAACTTGGATCAGACCAAAATATCAGGTAAAATCAAGCGTATTTATACCACAAAATCTGCATAAACCATGGTGTGAATTGAAACCACCTTTGTGAATTCCGGCCAAAATGACCAAATACCTTGTACTTGCCCAGTAATAAAAATAATGATGATAGTGATGTATTCTTGTATAGCGTTTATGTCTGTCACGTCTTGATGTGCCTAGTTCGCCAATATTATTTATCCGGGCTGCAGGTGAGTGGCTACACATTATCATGATCATTTGTATGTATTCAATGTTTTTTAAATGATTTATTTCATTCCTTGTTCAGGTTTGAGCAAGATATGCAGTCCTACACACCTGTTGCTTCACAAGCTTTCCTAGCAATGTCATCAGTATCCATTCCAAGTAATCAGGTTTGTCAACATTTTGCTTTTTGGTCATCACCTTTCGCCTTATATAAAAAGAAAAAGAAAAGAAAAGAAAAAAATCTTCTATTTTTCTTTGACTTACATACATTCACCATTAAAGGGATTGATTAATTTTGCCCAGGATTGAAAAAAAAAAAATCACTGTTCCAGCTAATGCTGTAATCATAATTGCAAACCTTTAGGTCAGACAGGAATCACCTGAGTTTTATAAGCTGATCAGTCGTTTATATATCAGGATATTTGGGATAGAGTACCACCGAGCCCTAAGGAACTCTTGCGGTTCTATCACAGAATACCGTACAGTGAAGAAATCTCCATTTCTTCATGGCTGGAAACCTGCTCTGAAACCACCAAGTGCTGGTGCTTGGTTCTTGTGACTGCAGCGCAGTGAAGAAGCTGAGCGACTTGCGCTATAGCGATCAATCGCTTTTTTCTCTTTTTTAGGATAGTAAACTGGTTCTATTTTCTCTCATACTTTCATATATCCTTCATTATATATGTAGTTAGAGGATTGCACACAATTCACTGGCATTTGATCTGAATTTTTGAATTTTTCACAAAGTTAATCAATCCCTTTAATGGTGAATGCCGATTGGAATAAACAGTAGGGCAAACTGTGACATCTCTTGTCAGTTCCTTGAATATATGAACATGTTCATTGTAAGATGAAAACAAAAATGAACATAATAGGTGCTTTGATTTAAATGGTATTAATACTGTTACATATTTTGTACAAAACACCTTGTATCTGCCACAAGGGTGCAGACAGTTGCTAGGGCAGTGAATGTACATTTCCAGACATATGCATTGAAAAGTTTAAAGTAGATATTCAAAGCAAATCACAAATATGCTCAATAATGTATCTCTAGAAACTAGAAAGCTTGCAGATGGTAATCGTATAAGTTTTACGTTAACTGAGTGTTTGATGATTAAAAAATAACACAAATAAAAACACTTCTCAGCATCTGGGATATCCGAGCGATTCGCCAGAAATATACCGATGTTTTCATGACGTCACATCAGGTGCCAATCCTGCCTAAGCAGACGACGTCCTATATCAAGTGAACGTAACTGCAATGCAATTATTTTTAAATTATAAAGAGTTTGGTGTGTTTCACCATGACCGTATTTCACATCATTCTAAAAGGGAAGTGAAACCGTTTCTAGTAACTAAAATCTTTTGTTTGTAAAAAGTCATGATAAGGGTCATTGATCAATCAAAGAAATCACACTTTCGAATTGTAAAGCCCGCTGAATTATAGCATGGATGGTATTCGTTCCCTCTTGAAATGCCGACATGCCGCGGTGCATGCAGCTGAAAATACAATGGCATCTTATTTTGTTTACAAGCGATTGATTCCTTTATTTTTTTAATGCTGCATTTTTCATCAAAATAATACCATGCAGGAAATTTAGAGTGAGGCAACAAATAAACATTTATACTGACGCTAGCGAAGTAAGAGAAATAAGTGAAGATGAGATGACAAAACAGGCACTGAAAATGTGTAAGATGTTATGGGGCATCGTCTGCTCAGGAAGGATTGCTCCCGTGTATGACGTCACATATCTCAGCAGCGTTCAAAGAGCTCTATAGGTGCTATAGCGGGGCTGTGTTATATCAGTTTATAATTGATAATAATCATTACTTCAAATGTTTCCAAGCGTTGAATTTTGATAACCTTGTTCAATCTAAGCTTCACCTATGCAATAATAAAAATTAAATCAATATTCAAAATCAATGAAATTCTACTTTAACACTTTCTTTCACTACATCTACACCAATATTTCAGTTGGTACATCATCTGTTATATATGTTTGTCTTTCAATAATCATGTAATACTATTTTTTTTTATTTATTTTTTTTTTAAATCATGTAATACTATTTATTGTGTTATTGATAGCAACAACAACAAAAATGTAAAGGGCGTAAAAAATTGTATTGTTATGTCCTATTTAAAAAAATATTTAAATATTATTATCATTATCCAAACTATCAACAGTGATCAGTTCGAACTTTTCTTTATTTTTCCTTGTGTGCAAAGAAAACAAAAAAAGGAAAAACTTTACCTTAAGTCATCTACATACCTACCTGCTTGGACCAAGATGAAAATGAGAGGGGGTGAAGTTTACATGTCTACATTTTAAATAAAAGGATTGATCGTAAATGACATACTAACGCGGTAAAGTGACTGCCTGTCAAACTAAAGATTGTTGATTCGAATCCACCCCAGGTGGATGACTGAAGCCTTCTTTACGTGTTAAAGTTCCATCCCCCGTTTCATAGACACAGGCTAGGTTACAATGCAAAAACTTAGTCCCTCAGGTAGTACATTATATGGAGGCACTTTGTAGAGGAGAGTCTACACCTTTGCACTCTTGGTAAAAAATAAGGGGGAAACCCCGGAGCAGTGGTACACCTGCACATCCCAATCAGTTGATACTTGATAAAATAAATGATAATTTCTAGACTAATCAGCAAGTCATCTCTACCTCTTGCTTCTCTCAGGGTGATGGAGCCAACATCCCACCTCCATCCCTCATGGAGCACCCTCCTCTAGCAGCTTACACCAACAGCATACTGACGGGACTAAACGATCTCAGGTTGTGCGCACCTGTAGCTGTCGCTCACCATGTGTCCCAATCACTGCAGCAGTCGCTCAACACCGTAGTCAACGCTATTGTGGCCTTTCACAGGTAAGTTAGTAATGTCATCAGAACCGTTAGCTAGTCCTAAAAAACACAATGACAGCTTTGTGTTGTCATCTTCGAAGAAAAGTTTTCTTTACAGAGTCATAGTAATGTTTCTTAAGTTATATTTTGATTTTATCATAACATACATGTATAGGACAGTGAAGAATGCAATCAACGTATGAAAGCAAAGCCAAATTGTTTCTATCTCTCAGTTAAGGCAATATGCATATAGATTACATGTTGTTTTTCCGAAGGTTCATGATTCCGAAGGTTCGTTACTCCGACGGTTCGTAATTGCGAAGGTTCATAATTCTGAAAATGAAAAAGGGTTCATAATTCCGAAAATGAAATGGGGTTCGTAATTCCGAAAATGAAAAAGGGTTCATATTTCTGAAGGTTTGTAATTCCGAAAAGTTATGTAGGACTCTATTGCATTTTCAGAATTACGAACCTTCAGAAGAATTATGAACCCTTTTTCATTTTCGGAATTATGAAGCCTATTTCGTTTTCGGAATTATGAACCCTTTTTCACTTTTGGAATTATGAACTCTATTTCATTTTTGGAATTATGAACCTTCGGAATTATGAACCCTATTTCATTTTCGGAATTACAACCCTTTGGAATAACGAACCTTTGGAAAAATGAATCAAATGTTCGGAATTATGAACCCTATTTCATTTTCAGAATTATGATCCCCTTCTATGGGAAATTTGTGTTTCAGAATTACGAACCTTCGGAATTATGAATCTTCGGAAAAACGAGTACCCCCCTATCAATATACATGATACAGTATATGTCTCTGTGTTCATAGAGAGGAAGAGTACTTTCAACCTGCAAGACCAAGACCAGTTTGTATCATTCTCTTGATGAATATAATATTAATTTCTGTTGTCTGATATTGTTTTTTTTTTTTAATCTTATCTCATAGAGCTGAGGAGAGTACTTTCAACCAGCGAGAGCAAGACCAGTTTATATCATTTTGTGAGTCAGCTAGCAATCAGATGGTTCCATTCCTCAATCGATGTCTGATCTCTTTGTTTCCACCGTCAACCATCGCCCAGACGCTAGGTATCTCAACCACTGAACTACAGAAGATGGTAAGAGGAATTGAATCTCCTCTGAATATGTCAACCCTTTCAGGACAGGAATTATTTCAGGGCTAAATTGATCACATTTTGTTCTCCAAATTGGCAACAATAATATTTTTCTTTTAGTGCTACATGTCTTTGAAAACAATATACTTGGTTATAAATGTTGTCCAAAAGTTGAAAAAAAATTGCCAATTTTGATAAAAAGCAATGATTTTGAAACTCTCAATGTGTTGCCGATTTAAGGATTCCAAAGCTTATTCTCATTTTTAAAACTCCTGGCATCAAACCCAATAAGGTCATGCAACAAAAATGGACATAGCGTGTGCAGAAATTTTTGCTCTTTCTAGTCATGCATCTGGTATAATTTTTAGAGCTCTGAATAAAACTTTATTGGGCCAAACCACAGACTGTTGTCATTTGTCTTGAAAGGGTTAACCTCATGACTATGGTATCCAGGTGGCCCCTGTATTAACCCTATATGAATTAGAGAATTCAGTAGACAACAGGGGAGCGTTTCATCAAGCATTTTGTCAGTGATTTTTACTGACAAATTTGCTCTCAGCCAATCAGATGCGAGGATTTCAGTAGCTTATAACAGTTGTCGGTAAAAATCACTGACAAAACGCTTGATGAAACGCTCCCCTGGTTAACTCTAAAACTGCAGGTCAGACCTCACCAATGACTCAACTTTGGCAAGACATTAATCTACATTTTGCCACTCTCCACCCAGGTGAGGTAAATGGGTACCCATAAAAAAGGAATTGTTTCAATGCTTGAGCACCACGGTAGCTCTGCGAAAGCTGGGGTGATATATTGTGATATCAGGACCCTCAGGGAGAACAGTATATGATACTGATGAGGCTATCCTGGGTAAACGAGACATATTATTATTATTATTATCACATCTCTTCTAAGCTTCCAAAACTACTGCCTTCGATTGGCTGTGAGGAAATTTGTCATAAAATTTGGCATTTGTTATATGTAAAGAGTATTATGAAATAGGGCTACATCTAGAAAATCAAAGATAAACTAGGGATAACAAAATCAAAAGTGCAGAGATTTCATATACCCTTTTCAAAATGGATATTATCAGTGTTGCTGCAAAACCAGAAACTTTTGCTATACTGCTTTACAGCCATTTCTGCAGCAAGATGCTTGTGAGATTCAAACATTTAGCATTGTATGTGTTTTTGATGTGTGTGTTGTTATTCAATAAATTTGTGCCATGCAACTCTTATGAACCTGGACTACTCCTGAAATTTGCCAAAGTTTCTTGCATACAAAAGTTTCTTGTTTTATGTTAATTTGAAATTTACTCAATTTTCTATATACCTCCTGTTGTTAGGGCCATTTGGGATCTCTCCACATTGCCTTGATTGTGGAGTCATAACTTCCATACAAATGTTTCTTGTTTTATGATAATTCAAAGGTGGATGTATGACATTTGCTCTTGTGACAATTGCTCCGGTCAAACTTTGCCATGCTAATCCTAAACCTAAACCTAAACCTAAACCTAACCCTAACCCTAATCCTAATCTTCACATTGTCCTGAACAAAAAAACAAATCGTGACCTTGACCTTAACCTTTGACCTTTCGAGGTATGGACTGCGGAGCAAATGTCGCAGGAGCAAATGGCGGCGCCCCTTCAAAGGTAACTGCATTTTCAGTACGTCTTTCGTTGTTAGGGTCATGTGGGATCTCTAGACATTGCATCGATCGTGGAATCATTGAGATTGATGATACCACAAAAAGAAGAACTAGTCAAGGAGGAGGAGGAGGAGAAAGAGGAGAGGAAAGAAACAAAGATTCATGTGATTCCTGAAGCAGCTGAAGAACAGGCAGACCAAGACGGTAAGTTCTTTTCATTAAATATATTTTGAAATGGTCAGGTAAAGTTTATTACTATGTCTATGCGCATGAATCAGACAGACACTCTTGTTGTAATAGGGCCCAAATGGAGTATTTTTTAACTTTAAACTTTAAACTTTACAGGGCGTGCTTTTAAAGCAGTTTTTTATAACTGAACGCACCTACCCTGAATTTTAATAAAACTCTAATAAATAATAAATAGATAAATTAAAGCCCATGTACAGTTTTTGTAACAAAGAGAAAATTGGAATGAAACAAGTAAAATATAATCTCGTATTGTTCCCCTTATATAAAAAGATATATATGTGAGATATTTTTAATGTTCCATCCACAATTACCGATGGATTTAGTTTAAACATCTGAAAGGAATTCCAAATATAATTTATGTCGCTCAACAAGCCATGCCCAGCTGCATCCGTCTACGTACGCGCAGAGGTTCATACATAGCTGTACACAACGTGGCTGTGCACGATGTGGCTATCCATTGGTTGTATTCTCTTAGGAAAACCATCCATTTAAACTCTCTCGCAGTTGAAATAGACTTTTAAAATTTGTTGCCCAATCCAAAGGCCTCTCACTGATACGGCTTATGTAAACAAGAATGCCCAGTGGGTGAATTGCTCTCCAGGGCCCCATTTCATAAAACTTTTTATCATTAACAATTGCAACAGATCTATGACATATTTGCCCTCAGCCAATCAAATGCTCTGATTTCACTATCTCATAACAGTCATTGTGACTTGTTATTGATAAAAAGTTTTATGAAACAGTGAAACAGGGCCCAAAAGGAGAATTAAAATTTTTAAACGAGAGCGATCCCAAACTCGGAAAATTCTGTCTCACAGCCCCGGAATCTCGAAGCCTCGATAAACAAAATAATTCACGTAACTGGTTCTGGTGGGTCAATTTCTTTCATGCAAAGTTGAAAATATGTGTCTGACTAACATGAAAATATGAATAGCAAGGTCTTGTGACAATTATCGTAACCATTTTACTGTCAGTCAGTAGCTTGACCTTGAGGTTATCAGCTGGGAGGGAGAGCCCCTCGAGTCAGCTCACATTTTGGTGGAACGTTAGCTGTCAATCAACGTGACATACTTCGATGAATAACCACTTTTGTTTATTTCTATAGCTTAACCATTTTTCAGCCGATTTTGATGGATGAAAGGTTATTTTGATATACCTTATTACAATAAAGATGATTATGTCAAATAAGGAATGAAATTGGCATATTTTCCACTATTTTCTACAATACCTCTCAGCTCCCCCAGTATCCTTATCAGACGGGAAAGTCTTGAAAAGTAATTAGGCCTTAGGTGGCTATAAACAAGAGGTAACCTGCTAAAAATGAAAAGTCTGTTTCAATTCTGAGTTTGGCCCATGAAACTTGGAAACTTTTGAACGAAGTGTTTCCCAATGCATTCCTGAATGATTGGCCCTAACGCTTCAGCTATTTCTCGTCATATTTCGAATATGGGGGCTTTTGAGGATCAATCCTTTTCAGAGGACATTTTTTCTATGATATTCTTCCAAACTGACATATAAGTAATGAGAAAGCTCACAGATTATTTTTCACCTTTACTAGAACCCAACTTTTACTTTAAGTTAGCTTAGTGTAATCTAGTGGCATGAAAAGACAGGTCCGGAACGCAGAATGCATAATTTTTGAAAATCATTATTTTGTGGTGGAGGTGGAACCACATTATTATGATGCAGAGCTGGTAAATCCTTGTACTACCACACACCTGCCAACTGTCCCTATTTAACAGGGACAATTTTGTAAAAGAAAGAGCCACTTCTACCACTGTGTCCATATTTTTGCAAAAATCTGTCAGTAGTAATGTATAGGAAACTCAGAAATGTCTCCCATTTTCAGCCTCTGCCTTGTCATTTGTCCCTATTTCTTGGGTTTCAGGGTTGGCAGGTCTGCTACCTTGATTAGGCTTCATATTACCTAATCTTTCATTCAAATTTGTAAGTCAAATAAGAACTTCCAATTCACCAACATCACTGACTATTACGCATTTTGCGTTCCCTGCGCATCTTTCCGTGCCACTGCATTTCCCTACGCTAGCTAAGAATATATTTCTTTTCCTAAAATGCTCTTATTCCCTAACATTGAGAATCAATCGTGCATGAAGTCTAGACATATTCATAACATGAATCCATAACATTGATCAAACAATGAAGCACGTCATTCGTTCCCTGGAGTGATGTTTGAATCTATGCAGTGGACTTTGTTATTTGTTATTCAAATCCCGGGAAACCCTGGTACTATTATGTTATTCTGTTGACTACTGGATTATTTCATTCCCATATACTCAATACGGGGACCACCTGGTTCCCATATAGGCAATGGTTCAATGCTACACTTATCTTTTATGAGATTCCTCTTTGTGTTCATGACATCGACAGATCAGGGCCCCGTTTCATAAAGCTTGTTATCAATAACAAATGCCTCACTTGTATGACCAATCAGATTCAAGGATTTCAGTAGCTTATAACAATTATTGTAACTTGTTATTGATAACAAGTTTTATGAAACGGGGCCCTGGTAATGAAAAAAGGCATAGGAATGAAACTTGACTGATATGTCTTCATTAACTTTGATTGCATTAAACTATTTATGAGCAAAATATTTCCTTTTCAAACTAGGCAGGGCAATAATATAATTGCCCCCTGATAATTTACGTGTGAGGTCATTTATGTTATACACACATACCTCTACACCCACTCTAAATATACACAAGTTGGATCTCTAACTCACAGTTGGCATTGATGCATTAGGAGTCTCTATTTTTTTTCTACTTTGACATTGCGCCAATAAGTGGACTTTGGAATACATTAAAAATTACAGTGATGTACTTGGACCAAACTCCTCATGTCACATGAATTTTGAGCAAAATATTTCCTTTGCAGATTAAGGAAGGCAATAACATAATCGCTCCCTCATAATTTACATTTGAGGTCATGTATGTTATACACAAACACCTCTACACCCACAACTTGGATCTCTATCCAAAACTCACGATGGTGTACATGTACTTGGACCAAACTCCTCATGTCACATGAATTGTGTATACTATTTGTGCACTGTTTGGGTTGCTTTAATGTGAAACAAAGTGACATGTTTCAAGTGAGAAGTTCTTTCTTGAAAACAAAACTAAGAAGATTATTCATGATTAACGCTCTCCCCATAACCACATCTCAATGTTTTATTTGATGTTTACCATAATATCTCTTCCTGTTATTTCATAGTTCCTTATGAAGTATAAACAATATAAATCAATGACACATGCTTTTTAGTGGACATTTACATGTATGCAAAACACGAATCCATCAAATGTGTATTAAAATATCCAGACAAATGATGTAACATTCTATTCTATTGAATGTGATAGTTGTTATTCAGTGCCAGATCAGCATTTAGATGATATTTACATGGGGGTTAGCCCTCTATACATAATGCTGCCACATATGCTCCGGTTACAATTGCTTAGGGGGTTATTTTGTCAAAGATTTAGAGTTTGGGTTAGTGTTAGGTGTAGTGTTTGGTCCAAAGTTGAAGTTAGGCTAGTGCAGGACATTGACTGTGTGACATCTGTTGTCTGATTACTAATATCATCATCATCATCATTATCATAATCACCATTGTGCTCTTTTCCTAAACATTGGGAATCAGTGGTGCATGAAGTCTAGACAATCAAACAATGAAACACATCATTTGTTCCCTGGTGTGATGTTTGAATCTATTGAGTTGACTTTGCTGTTTGTTATTCAAATCCTGGGCAACCCTGGTATTATTGAGTCAATGCAGCACTTATCTTATCATCCTCCTGTGTTGCATGACATTGACAGCTGGAATGAAACTTGACTGATACATATGTCCTCATTAACTTTAATTGCATTAGACTATTTATGAGCAAATTATTTCCTTTGTAAAGTAGGCAGGGCAATAATATAATTGCCCCCTGATAATTTACGTGTGAGGTCATTTATGTTATACACACATACCTCTACACCCACTCTAAATATACACAAGTTGAATCTCTAACTCACAGTTGGCATTGATGCATTAGGAGTGTCTTTTTTTTTCCTACTTTGACATTGCACCAATAAGTGGACTTTGGAATACATTAAAAATTACAGTGATGTACTTCGACCAAACGCCTCATGTCACATGAATTCTGTATATATATATATATATATATATATATATATATATATATATATATATATATATATATATATATATACATGTATATATGTATGTATGTACTGTTTGTTTTGATTGTTTTGATGTGATGTGAAATGGGAAGTTATTTCTTGAAAACAATATGAGGAAGAATGTTCGTAACCAAAGCTATCCCCATTACCACATTTCAATGTTTTATTTGATGTTTACCATAATATCTCTTCCTGTTATTTCATAGTTCCTTATGAAGTAAAAACAATAGAAATCACATGCTTTGTAGTAGACATAGACATTTATGCAAAACATAAATCTGTCAAATGTGTACTAAAGCATTGTTCAGACAAATGATGTTAGATTTTATTGAATTGAATGTGATAGTTGTTATTCAATGCCAGAACAGCATTTAGGTGATATTTACATGGGGATTAGCCCTCTATACATAATCCTGCCACATATGCTCCTGCGACAATTGTTTAGAGCTTTATTTTGTCAAAGATTTAGAGTTAGGGTTAGTGTTAGGTGTAGTGTTTGGTTCAAGGTTGAAGTTAGGCTAGTGCAGGACATTGACTGTGTGACATTTGTTGTCAAATTACTAATATCGTCGTCATCATCATCATTATCATCATCATAATCACTATTATCATCATCATCATCACCATTATCATCATCATTATCACAATCAACATTATCATCATCATTATCATTACTACCATCTTCATCATCATCATCACCATTGTCATCATATTCATCATCTTCAACAATATCGATATTGATATGATCACCATTACCATCACAACCATCATCTTCGTCATCATAAAATCATCATTAACATCATCATTCTTATTAAAAATATCAATATTAATGTCATCATCATCACCATCATTACCATCAAAAGCATCTTAATCATCACTTTCTTCATCATCATCACCATCATCATCTTTACCATCACCATCATAATTGTCACAATTATCTTTATCATCATCATCGTCATCATCGATCAATATTTCATCCTGTACAAAGTGTAGTGATAACAATTATCTGATGATATCTGTCCACATTGTGATTGTCAGGTGCAGATGAGCCCCACCATGCCGAGCAAGAAACAGGAACCGCCAAGTCAGAAGAAACAGAGGCTGATACAAGGCAAGATACAGAAGAGGAAAGTCCTAATACTTGATGTAGGAATGTACAGGATTGATTGATGGACTGAAAAAGAGAATAGACTACATGTACTTGAAATCAAAGGAGAAATGTGTGATTCAGGAAATAATGAAACATCAGTCAGAGTAACCCCTTAGGATTGCTTGAAAATAATATCATGATTTTGACCACTTGCATTATTTATGAAATTTTAAGGCATGCTAGAGTCACTGGTGTTACAGTAAGCCTGAGTGGAACCTCGTTATAAAGAACACTGTCATAACAAACTCTCATTATAACAAGGTAATTTTTCCAGTCCTACTTCTTTATATTCCATTGTCTTTTCGCCCTGATATAACAAGGTTTCAATATAGAGAGGTAATTTCCTTGATCCCAAGGAGTTTGTTATAATGAGGTTCGACTGTACCAGGGTTCAAAACATAGACCACTGCTGCTAAAGGGCGTATGTGTTTAACACTGGCGTATTGGATTATGCTCTGCCCTTTTTTGGAGTTTGTAGGTCATACAAACATCTGGCATTATTAATAGTGTTCAATATCAATGGCATATTCACAGTTTTTTGTTTGCTCGAGTCCTGTTTGTCTGTTTGCATAATATCCTTGAGAAAACCTGTCACTTCAACTGAAGAATATATGAGGAATATATATGAGCACTTTGCTTGTTATCCCCTCGCCGACGAAGTCGAATAGGATATAGCAACGCTACCATCCATCGATTTGGGAGTATGTAGGTCAAAGTTCAACGGTCATAGCTCATTAAATATGCGAAAATCCGAAAATGTGGTTTCCGTTCGATAACTTTAGTAATATTAGATAGATTTTAATGAAATTTGGGAAGAAGGTACATGGTATGAATATATAGCCTCAGTTCGATCTTCGAGTACATGTCATAGTTCATTAAATATGCAAAAATAGATAATCATGTATGCGAAAATGTGGTTTCCATTCGATAACTTTAGTAATGTTTGACGGATTTTAATGAAACTTGGTATGTAGGTTCATGGTATCAAAATATAGCCTAAGTTTGATTTATGAGTATGTAGGTCAAAGGTCAAAGGTCATAGCTCATTGAATATGCGAAAATAGCTAATTACTGTATGTATCCAAAAATGTGGTTTCTGTTTGATAACTTTAGTAATGTTAGACAGATTTTAATGAAATTTGGTAAGAAGGTACATGGTACAAAGATATAGCCTAACTTTGATCTTCGAGTATGTAGGTCAAAGGTTAAAGTTCACAGTTGATTATATATGCAGAAATTGCTAATTATGTACATAAAAAAGTTTATTTTCAGATCTTCTCATGGGTCATTCCATAAAGTAGTAAACTTTCTGTACATCCAATTCCCAGGTATTAGTAACTTCCTTGCCTGGTAATATAAAAGTATAGTCTAATGGAGTTAACTTGTTCTGACGTATATAGGTGATTTGTACCCGGCGAGGGGATGCTACGCTTTGCGTTGCCCTTGTTTGTTATTTCTGTTTGCTTGTAATCATTGCTGGTACCTATATTAAAGTATTAGATGATTTTTAGCATTTGTGTTTTTCAAAACAATATTTCTAAGTCTGGTAGAGTCAGATGAAATGGAACAAATTTTAATGGACATGGTTAGAATGTACTAAAATTGTATTTCAACGATTTCCGACATGTGAAAGGTTGCTGCCATGATGATTTAAGAGAGCTATTTACCACAATGACTAAAGGCTTTACTGATGATAAACTACATGCATTGCAATACTCAGCCTGAAGAAATAAATAAATAGAAGGAAGTGAATGCAATGATTCAACTTGTAGTGATTGTCCATGGTGTCATATTTTCATTCTTTGTAATTAAATGTTCACCACATCCTTTTTGATATTTCACAACAGAAACAACTTCAGAAACATTTCAGAATTCCTTGAGTTTGAATGCATTACAAGAACACTATAGGATACATACAATGTCATGATAAATGGCATGGGGAAATATTGTACAGCCCTCTATTGTGAAATATTGAAGTGATACAAACATTTGGCCTTGTGCCAAGCCATCTCAACCGATACTTAATTTGCATCTATTGAACCTGTGTGAATAAAGCTAATTATGAAAGTACTGTATAACTTCCTTATGAAGAGATTGTGTACATGTATGTACATGTACAAGAAGTTAATGACTAATGTATATATTTTGTGATGCATTTGTAATGTTACCCATTTTTTGCTGGATTAAAGTAATAACTCAAAGAAGTAGCAGTTTTCTTTCTGTTTTTTCTTAACATGTTCCTCCTTGTCTTTTAAAACTGTAATACTTTATTTGAGTTTTTCTGTCATCGATTGCTTATTTCACATGCCCTTTGTTGCTCAAAATTACTCCAAATATTGTCAAGGTTGTACATATAGATATAACCTTGATAATAATAGCTACTCTAACAGCTATTTTTAAAGGGCAATCCAACCTTGGTAATAAGATGATTTGTGTGAAAGGACAAAAATAAGAAAAACAGGATGGTGAAAGTTTGAAAGAAATCGGACAAGAAATAAGAAAGTTATGGATGTTTGAAAAATGAGATCACTACATCTATGCGAATCTCAAATTGGCAATTTGGTGAGTCAATTGTGACATTTTTGTGGACAACTCTCCCATTTGTCGTACACAAAAATATCATTAATTTGCGATTTTCTTCAAGGCACTTTTACCCTCGGGGCAGTACTCAAAATATATTGGAGATAGCATATTGTTATAGGTCCTCATGAACGAAAAGCTCCTACTGAGTAATGCATTTTGGAAAAAAGTGACATTTTAGTCATTTTTTGTGTTAGAGCGAACGGGGGAGTTGTCCACAGCTACATCACAGTGACATTACCTATTCGGCCAATTTGAAATTCCCATATGCATAGTGATTACAACTTTCAAAAATTCATAACTTTCTTATTGCTTGTCCGATTTCGTTCAAACTTTCACCAATCTGCTTCTCTGATTTTTCCTCTTTCTTTCAGAGCAACTTGCTATTAAGGTTGGATTTCCCTTTAATTGAAAATGAATAGACCAAATAGACAAAACCATGAAAGTTTATACTAGACTCTAAAGATAGTTGTAGTAGTCACTGTTACTCTGAGTCTGTAAACATCTTAATTTTGTCTCATGAGGAAAAAGAGAGGATTTTTAAGGTAACTGATAAGACAGTTTTCATGACACCTTTTACAGTGTCATTTTATGAAGGAGAGTCACATATCCTACGATCTTTAATGGCCATATGAATGACCTAGGAATAGTCATTGCAGCAGGTCAACTGCATGGGCATACATCAATGTATTATATTTACATGTACATCATACTTTAATGGAAGGAGACGTGATACTGTAAGTTTCAACTCTGTGGCAGGGAATGAAATAATATATGAAAAACATGTAATAGATAAATGCACAAAATATAGTCCTTAAAGTAGATATTCAAAGAAAATCACAAATATGCCCAATAATATATCTCAAGAAACTAGAAAGCTTACAGATGGTAGTCGTACAAGTTTTACGTTAACTGCGTATTTGATGATCTAAAAAAAAAACACAAATAAAAACACTTCTCAGCATCTGGGATATCCGAGCGATTCGCCAGAAATATACCGATGTTTTGATGACGTCACATCAGGTGCCAATCATGCCTAAGCAGACGACGTCCTATATCAAATGAACGTTACTGCAGTGCAATGATTTCTTAAATTATAAAGAGTTTGGTGTATTTCAACATGACCGTATTTCACCCCATTCTAAAAGGGAAGTGAAACCGATTCTAGTAAATAAAATCTTTTGTTTTTAAATATTCATGATAAGGGTCAATGATCAATCAAAGAAATCACTTTCGAATTGAAAAGTCCGCTGAATAATAACATGGACGATATTCGTTCCCTCTTGAAACTCCGAACATGCCACGGTGCATGCAGCTGAAAATACAATGGCATCTTATTTTGTTTACAAGCGATAAATTCCTTTATTTTTTTTAACGCTGCATTTTTCAACAAAATAATACAATGCACGAAATCAGCTGAGTAGTGTAAATTTCATCATTTGTGAAATTCATCAGCCAGACATGGTTTGTATTCCAAATGCACCTTTAACACATAGAAGGCACTCGTTATTAATTTTACCCTTCCTTTTCTATGATAAGTACATCTACCTTTGGGGTATTCTTTATTTCACTCCAATTTCAGTTGCTCAGCTGTCGATACAGCAGTTTCATTATGATGAAATATATCCCCCCCCCCCCCCACCCTGCTGTGAATTCTACATTGAATGGTGTTATCATATCTGGAGAGTGAAATCTATAGAACGAAATGCTTTGCAGTGGTATATTTTCATGAACATTGCTTTGGAAAAGGCACAGCATATATTTTTTTCATACATGTATTGGTCTTTCCCCGTGAGCTTTCGAGAGTCTCCTTTTCCCCACATTTCATGACCAAATAGCATTATAATTATAAAGAAGAAGAAAAAAAACCTTTAGATGTTAAATACCATAGAGTAAGATGTATTTCACATATGACTGTTCGTGTTTCCGGTTTTGAAGTGGTATTACAAACTTTGAGCAGACGGGAAACGAGTCCAATCAATGTAAACGAGCGACGCCCCTTTTATGTGGGAATCCCAGCTGCTTGGACAATTTTAGGCTTGCTGGGGAAAACCACGTTATAAAAACAGGAAGAGGAAAACATCGTCTTCAGATATGATAGATGGAATGTACGTGGATTAGTATACTACATATAAAAATGAATTTTAAAAGGTTAGATGCAAACTTCAAGTTAAGTATCTCTCTCAACATAATGAATTTCAAGGTATGGCATTTCCTCTGTACATGTGAATTCTATACAAAAATGGAAGGAAACAAAAAATGGGGAGAAAAAAAGGAAATACATTTTCAGAGACATTAAATGTACTATATATATATATATATATATATATTATTCCCCCCCCCCCCATTTGTTCGCAGTTCAACCTCTTTTACTTTCTAAATGTTCAATAAGATATACTGCATTGCATGTTTTTCGAATTCCACCCACAATGCAATCGATACAAGATTATTAATAGGCCTACATGTACAAGAGACAAAAGCGACCCACTTGTGTTACGCCTTCATAGTTTTGTTTTGATTTTTTCTTTCTTTCTTTCCCTTTAATGTATCTGTAGGTTGTCATGATCACAGTCATCATTCTACGGGAATTCGTCTTTTTGTGTATTTGGGTGTAGACTCTGACATTATATGGAGGGGGGGGGGGGGTGGCAACAGACTTTCTCAATAGAGGAATGCAAATTCATTTTTATAGTAACTAAATTTGCAAAAGCACAATGCAGATAATGAAATATTGTAATCACAACCCATTAGTGGTAGATAAGACTGATTTTCTATTTTTTTCTTTTTTAATTTCTATTTTTTTTTTAGTGGGAGGTGGGACACTAAAACAGTCAGTGTCCCCATTTTAAAAACACAATTCGCATTCCTTGGGTACACAAGACACAACAAAATATGCTCCTGCAAGTGTTAACAAAAAAAAAAAAAATCCCAAATGCCCCCCTTCCCCCTATAGCAAAAATCCTGGATCCGCCTGTGCAACCCAAGACCTAACACAAATGGATTCTTGTCTGTGTTATATATGTCACTTATATGTAGTAGCTCCAGTGAATATAAGGCTTGTTTTTTCTGTGTGTAAATTCACCTAAGGTAACAGAACACTGTTCTATCGATATTTCGGTTAAGTATTTATAAGAAAAATGACAATGTGGATCAAACAAATACAATCTGTTGCATTTCGACATAGGACATCATCGGAGATCCGAAACAGACTGTTGCCTGTTGTTATCACATGCTGGGTAAAACCACATATCTAAAAATAACATGAAACTTACTGGTTACAATAATTAACTGTGTCTTTGTCATTGCCTACGTCAATACAAGTACGTTATATATATATATATATATATATATATATATATATATATATATATATATATATATATACATACACACACACACACACACACACACACAGCATATACATGTATATAATACACATAAGCAAATATATAAGGAAATATACTTTATTATTCAAACAGTTCAAAAACGTATTTACAAATATATACAGTGGTCCCAGAAAAAAAACAAAAAAAACACGAAACCCTAAAACAAAGGGTTAATGTGACCAGATATTATGTGCTCTATGACAATAATTATCTATTTTCCATAAACTAGAAGTATTATGCTTTTAAATGATACCTTGATTGTATCCATCCGCACATGCTTTACTAAGCAGCATCATTTTGAAAATGACACGTAAAAATTCAGTTGTGCCAGATTTGGGTAAAACCCTGAACACGTTAGGATCACATGCCATCATGACCCAAATGTAACATGACTTTTAAAACCCTATGAGAAGACTATTTTCAACTGTTTCTTTCAATAATAAGGGCAAGGAAATTGCCCTCATCGTAAAATAAAAGATGGTCAATGTATTCTCGATGTTGGGGGTAAAGAAAGGGCATGTCTTGTATTGAAATGGTACTTGCAATCGAAATGAAAAGCAATTTTTTGCATTTTTCTGAACTGAAATTTTTTTAAAGAACAAAGCGCAAAAAAGTTGATATTTTTCATAAAAGTAAAGTAAGTGGCACTTTCCATTGTCTTCAAATGGAAATACAAGGTAGAAAGGACATATAAGGTAGAAAAAAATATAAAGATTATGGCAATTTCTCAGCTCAGGAAGGGCACCTTTTCCATCACACGAAGGGCACTTTTTAATTTTTTTAGGGATATTTATTGATTTTGGAATTTTTTTTTTTTTTTTTTTTTTTTTTGGGGGGGGGGACGTATGCCCCTGCCACCACTGGAAATTGGTACTGACCCGTGTTTTATGAATTTCTGATTGAATGCGTGCCATCACACAAATGAATTTCACGTATAATATCTCTTAAAGCTGGTATTTCCCTTTAGTCATTTTCGCACTTGATACTAACGTTTTCACGGTTTTACCCAAATCCGGCACAACTGAGTTTTTACATGTCATTTTCAAAATGCTGCTACTCGGTATAGCATGTACGGATGGATGCCATACAGAGTCTGCTACAAAAAGGAACATTCACAATACTATGTATTATTACTTAAGAAAAAAATGTAACAGGGTAAAATCAGATTGTGCATTATTATGAGATAATTTATGTGTATAATGTATGTGTGTTTGAATGGAACTACTATTTAGGTGGTCTGTCGTAGACAGATCACCTCTTAATTTCGTCAGAATTTTCTTTCTTTATTAGGTGGTCTGTCGTAGACAGATCACCTATTAATTTCGTCAGAATTTTCTTTATTTTTTATTATTATTAGGTGGTCTGTCGGAATCGACAGATCACCTCTTAATTTCGTCAGAATTTTCTTTATTATTAGGTGGTCTGTCGTAGACAGATCACCTCTTAATTTCGTCAGAATTTTCTTTATTATTTATTATTTATTATTTTTATCCTCAAAATTGACAAGATCAATTTCCGTGATTTTCATACCAGTTATAAAGCCCATAACGAAGATGTCACACGAAATTTTTCAAGGTCATCAGGTCATTGTGACGTCATCCAGGCGCCATTTTGTAAAATCACATTATTGATCATATCTTCATTACAAGTCATCAAAAATGAACTATATTTGGTACACATGAACTTCAGGTCAAGGGTCAACATCACATCTCATCAAAACGCGCGCGCGCGTCAAATTTTAAAATTGCTCAAAATCACCCAGGGACCAAACCAGAGTACGTTTCAGGTCATTTTAAGCATTTCAAAAATTTGCGCGCGCGTTTTTGTGCGTTACTCCAGTACGCAGCGTAGAATTGCCGTTTTTTCGCATGGTTTGTCTTCTTGACACCATTCTTGACCATTTTCAACTATTTACACTAATTCTCGACCTTTCATAATGCCATAAGGGCGCAACGAAATTTAAAATTAGTGCGTGCGTCAATAGGCAAAATAATGTAAAAAGTGGTAAAAACATGCCTATCTTGAATCCGCCATAGCTCGTTAGAAAGCCTGGAGACCCCCCATTTTTTGTACATTTTCTGAAAGCCTGTAAGTTGTAAATCAGAATTCATGAATAAAATTCTCCACATGTATGTTGTGACATCATCATATTTGCATATAAACTCAAAAATTCGATTTTGAAAAAATGAAGTCATAAATTTTGTATTCATTCGACAATATTTCACTCATACTTGGTCACTTTTCTTCCAAATTTCGATATGTTGTAGGGGAGACAATTCTCTACAAGATGAGTATTCACCATTTTTCATTTTGACAAAGGCATCATGGCGTATTTTTGCTATGAATGGAGGCATGTCAATTTTTCACATTTTGCGTGTATTCTCTATGGGAGATGACTTTTCTCAAATCATGATTCTGCATGCCAGTCTTTTTTGAGCCGAATCTCCGTCATTTTTGCTCTATTTTCCCCAAAATTTCAGTATGTGATAGCTGAGTCTGTGTGCTACATACATACGCATACACACCTACACACACGCACATATATGCATAAAGCATGTCATGATTATGCACTGACATTCTACAAGGGTAAATTTGAAAGTAACGATGGCCATAAAATGGCAGTGTGGTGGTTTAAACATGTGAAATCTGACGAAATGTGCTTACCCCATTCAGATACATCAATATCAACATGGGAAAGGGTCACTCACCGTTATCAAAATTACCGACAGACCACCTAATTCGTCTTCAGTGACGAATTAAATTTCTAGTTAGGTGGTCTGTCGTAGACAGATTACCTATTAATTTCGTCAGAATTTTCTTTATTTATTATTTTTATCCCCAAAATTTTGTGCGCACGATATCTCAAAATTGACCAGATCAATTTCCGTGATTTTCATACCAGTTATAAAGCCCATAACGAAGATGTCACACGAAACTTTTCAAGGTCATCAAGTCATTGTGACGTTATCCAGGCGCCATTTTGTAAAATCACATTATTGATCATATCTTCATTACAAGAGATCAAAAATGAACTATATTTGGTACACATGAACTTCAGGTCAAGGGTCAACATCACATTTCATCAAAACGCGCGCGCGCGTCATGACGCGCACGTACGCGCGCGTCAAAATTTAGAAATGCTCAAAATCACTTTTTGATCAAAGTAGAATACGGTTCAGGTCATTTTAAGCATTTCAAAATTTTCTGTACGTACGCGTCCACGCGCGCGTTTTGCGCGTGCGCAGCACGTACGGAAGGTAGAAATGCTGTTTTTTTGCATGGGATCGATTCCTGATAAAATTCTTGACAATTTCCAATTAGTTTCAGTCATTCTCGACATCTAATAATGCCACACGCTTGCGTCAAACTTTAAAATCCGCGCGTGCGTCAATGGGCAATATAATGTAAAAAGTGGTAAAAACATGCCTATCTAGAATCCGCCACAGCTCGTCAGAATGAACGGGTACCCCCAAATTTTATTACATATTCTGAAAGCCTATGAGTTGTAGATTTCGATTCATGCAAAATTTTGGCCAAAAAAATGTTGTGACGTCATCATATTTGCCTATGAACTCAAAAATTCAATTTTGAAAAAATGATGTCATAATTTTTGTATTCATTTGACAATATTTCAGTAATAAATTGTTGATTTTCTTCCAAATTTTGATATGTTGTAGCTGAGACAATTCTCTACAAGATCGGTTGTCACGATTTTTCATTTTGACAAAGGGATCATGGCGTATTTTTGCGATTAAAGGAGGCATGTCAATTTTTCACATTTTGCTGTATTCTCTATGGAACATGACTTTTTCTCAAATCTAGATTCTACATTCCCGTCTTCTTTGAGCAGTATCTTTGTACTTTCTGCTCGATTTTCTTCCAAATTTTAATATGTTATAGCTGAGACTATAAGCTTTCACAAATGTGCCCTCGAATTTTTGATCAGATGTCGGGATAATGTGATTTCAGAATCCCGTATTTCGTTTACGTGTTATCTCTATTGGAAATATTTTGGTCCATTGGTAAAAGCACTTGCCTTCCATTCCGGCGACCCAGGTTCGATTCCCGGTGGGTCCATTTTTTTTTTTTTTTTTTTTTTTTTTTTTTGCCTTTCATTTTACCATCTTCTTCGACTATTATAACATATACCATCACAAACAATGTAATAAACTGCCTAATTTTATTTTGCGTGTTATGTCTATTGGAAAGTAGTGTGCAGTACTTTCTGTAAAATCTGATTCCCTATCGTGTATTAAAGCTAAGTGGATGATCTCCCACATGTCCTGCAATATCAAATCGTCCAGTTCGTTATCACGATTTCTCAAAATCGGCTGAGTAAATTATCTTCAAATTTTCGTCAGTCATCAGTTCGAATACGGTCAAGTTCCCACATCTTTTTCAAGGTCATCAGGTTATTGTGACGTCATCCAGGCGCCATTTTGTGAAAATCAACTTATGGTCATATCTTCATAGCGAAATGTCATTTCTCTTTCATATTTGGCATGGTTAAAGTCACTGTCATTCCAGTCAAGGTCATTTCATTAAACGCGCGCGTACGCGTCCGTGCGCGCGTCCGTGTGCGCGTAAAATTTAGAAATTCTCCAAATCCTCCTAAATTCATTTTGCACCCGTTTTATCCCATTTCAAGCACTTTTAAAAATCGCCCATAAAATAGAACTTGAAGGGGCGCTATGCCACTTAGGTTATCGTGGTGATTTTCATTATTGTTGTCATTATGATCATCATTATCAATATATCATTATCGTCATTGTCATCACTTATAACACCATCTTATCATCATTGCCGTCAACATTATGATTATAATCTTGCAGAAATATTATCACACCTGACAAAGCAATTTGCCAGTGACAGACAGACCACCTAATTCGTCTTCAGTGACGAATTAAATTTCTAGTTCATATTAAAATCATGTAAACAGATCGAAATTCCATTCAAATTTGGACAATGAACACGGTGAATAAGACTTTAGGAACCTTTTAAGCTTATAAGGCATGTACACTGTCAACCTTTATTTTGAGATCAGACCATGGGCTCTATCTCCGGGGTTTTCTTTTCGACATCTTTCTGCTGGCGTTGCTTTGTGTGCCGTTTCCCTGCAATGGTACAAAAATACATAATTCAATTCAGAGGTATTGAAATAGGGGCCCTGTAAGGCACGGTAAAGTCAGAACCATCAAGAAAGTTGACTGGCAAAATATATCAACCTAAATGTCGACTTTCCTAAACACTTGTATTTGTAGGAGTTAAATGATTAAACGCCTTCATATTTGTAAACTTAAAGCTAAATCATAACATTTGGCACATCTAATATATACCCATTCGTATTGAATTTTCACCTATTGTTCAATGGTTATCATTCATAAAGTAGCCTGTTAATCTCCCCTAAGTTTAATTTGATTGACCTATCTTTAAATCTTTTTTTTTTTTCTATTCAGGTTAATTTATCTATATATTAATCATTATTATCATGTTTATATCGGTCACTTTCTCCTAAAACATGCTAACAATAATACTCACCTACAAACACAGCCACAATAAGCAGACAAGTGATCATTAGTAGACTTCCAAACACTATTCCAACGGTGGACGCAGGGGATGCAGTTGGGTTAAGGCAGGTAGATACAGAACAATCTATTTAAAATATAAAAATTAGCATAACTAGGCCTGCTTCGAAGAGATTTAACAGCTTAAATGAGGGCATATTGTACTTCAATAGTCAGAATTATGTTTGCATTCAGTAGCTATACCAGGAAAGCGAATGAAAATTTATTACTTTTTAAAAACATCATAGTATTTCTAAAGAAAATTCGAAATTGTTGTCTTTAAAAAATAATGCATTCTCCCCTTGCATATTATCCATGCATGGAATTCTTTCTTGAAATTTTGGTAGAACATATTAATAACATTATCACAATACCCAAGAGGTAATAGATCTATAAGAGGCATGTAATATCATTCATTCGAATTAAACAGATTCACTGAAAAAAATAATAATCTGACCTGCAGGATGCGGTGCCTCATCTTCGGCAGAGAAGATGATAGGGATATAGTGTGATGACTTTTCCGTGTAGTTGAAGTGCGGGAAGGAGCATTCAACGGTAGTGTTGTGGATCGCATCTGGGACTTTTCCACTTATGGATGTGTTGTACGTTCCATCTCCATTCCGAATTTCATAGGTTTGTTGATCATTAATGAATTCTAATTCAGGATATAGTAGTGGGTACACGTGGTCCACCGAACAGTTGATGAAAGATGAGTTGGCTTGAATGAAATGCTGTATCAATGGAACCTCCCTTGGTGGCGCTGAAAGAGATTTAAAAATGAAAAAAAAAAAGGATGGTTATATCGATTGCAATATCGTATGTGCCGGACAAATCTTTCCCGCGTTGGACATTGTAGTTTGTACGACATGTATGCTCCTGTAACAATCCTAGTAGAATTTCAAACTTCAACAGTGAATCAAATGCTGTACCCAACCTTAGCTTACTCTAAAACAAATCTCAATTACCAACCTAAAAGCTTAGTGCAATCAAAGCCATAACTATTATATTTGACAAAACCAGGGGCAAATGTCACCGGTGTCAACGTCATATTGCCGTTGTCTAGAGTTACCCTACTGTTAATCCCTCAGTTTTATCAGTTTCTCAGTCAAAGTACAAACATTTTGCCACCAATTTCATTTTCAAAATGACATTTATTTTTCATCCATTTAATTTTTCACAATCATCAAAGTATGAAAATAATACATATAAAGTAGCATATATAAAATTCAAATGCATGTTTATGTGAGGAATGCCATTAAGCCTGGAGATATTAAAAGAAAAGGAAGAGAAAAACGGGAGAAGAAACTGAGCGAAAGATATAAGAGACTGGGGTAAAAGGGAATGAAGAGTACTGTAAAAGTTATTTGTGAATTGGTCATCTCGCTAAAAAACAAACAGAATAACGTCCAACTTCAAATTATAAGCATTCATAGGCAGTGACGTAGGGTGGGGTGTGGTGGGTTGGGGGATACTCGTCCCCCCCCCCCCCGCCCGAAAAAAGACAAAGTGTTTCATCTGCTCATCTACTACGCCCCGCCACTTTATAGGCACCGAGACTTAAATGGGCCTACACGTACCATAAACTGTCACATTTGTATCAGTTGCCGATGGCTTGGTCTCTTCATCAGAATCCAAAATAAACCTGTACACAGCCTCGCTCTCAAAGGAAACATTTTGAATCTCCAATGAGAAGTCGTCAGTCAAAGTGTATTTCTCCAAAACATGGCTCCCATTGACGGTCAGTGTTGCTATGGGTTGGTCGTCATTCTTAAAGGAGTCAGTGATGTTTCTCTTGTACCAGAGGGCAGAGACCACAGTGGTTCTAGTTAGATTATGACTGCATGGCAACCGAAGGCTGGTGGCATACTGTACAGCCGATGTGTGAGCAGATTTTACCTTTCCTACAAGAGACAAGAGTGTTGTACTACGATATAAATTCATATTGAATTCATATATTTGTTTGTTTTGAAGTTTGGAAATGTGATTTATTCTTACCTTCTGTGCACTGGCATATTAATAGATACAACGACCCATGGTTTCTTCCCAAGAACCGTCTTTCCGTTGGTGCCATAATGCAGCGCTTCTCAACCTTTCTTAACTCGAGGCCCACTTTGGCTCTTAGAAGTTTTCCGAGGCCCACCTTACAAAAACTTTGGTCTGGCAGCTTTATTATACTAAGCGCTAATGATGATGTTACCTACATTTTATCCCTGGAAAATGAGACAATGCTGTTTGTGCGTGCTGTTAATACTTTATTTCTGTGTTCAGTGGCTTTCAATGAAGTTTACTGACCTTTTGACCTTTGATCTAGGTCAGATCTTATTTTGACCTATTTTTCGAACTTGACCTGGGCCTTCAAGGGATGTAACTGTGCTATGAATCTGGTGATCATACCTTAAAGGTACAACACTGAAAGTTCATCGACCTTTTGACCCTTACATTGACCTATTTACAAACATGACATGCACCTTTAAGAGATATACTTGAGATTTGAATTTGGTGATCCTACCTCAGAGGTACAAAAAGTTATTACATGTGAGGTAACTTTCACTGAAAGTTCTTTGACCTCTTGACCTTTGTCCTATGTCAGATTCAACTCATTTTTTAACTTGACCAGCGCCTTTAAGAGATGTACCTGTGTTATGAATTCGGTGATTCTACCTCAAATCCATAGAAAGTTGTTGTGATTACAGTGTTTTTGTAGAAAGTTCACTGACCTCTTTACCTTTGTCTTTCATCAGATTTAACTCATTTTCGAACTTGACCTGCGCCTTGAAAGATGTATCTGTGGTATGAATTTGGTTATTTTACCTCAATTCCATAGAACGCTGTTGTGATTACAGTACTTTTTGCAGAAAGTTCATTGATCTTTTGACCTTTGACCTTTGTCAAATTCGACTCATTTTCGAACTTGATCTGCGCCTCTAAGGTATTAATTTGGTGATTTTACCTCAAATTCATAGAATGTTATCGTGATTACAGCATGATTGTTCACGACGCCGACGACGCTGACGCCGAAGACGGAAAAAGTGACGCCTATAGTCTCGCTCTGCTACGCAGGCGAGACGAAAATGACAATAAAACGTGACCCAGGAAACTAGAGAACGATATTGTGTCGCAATTAAATGTGTTGTGCCACTGTCAGTTGTAATGCCTAAGCCATTAGTCTGCTCACCTTCAACGAGACACTTGAGCTTGCTTCTTGGAACAAGGTGATCACATTTTTAATGGTACTATTAAAAAAACGAATTTTTGGCCGACCTCGCAGCCCACCTGAGAGAGCTTCGCGGCCCACCGTTTGAGAAACGCTACCTGAATGCATGTATAGGTTGTTCCAAAATATACATACATAGTTACGTAAATATATATAAAATCGGAACAGATTGATACACGACTGCAATAAGCTGATGATACACGCGCATGCGCCCCCCCCCCCACAAAAGCAAACAATCATGACCACTTCAACCACGCACGCACACACACACTCACACCCGCGCACACCCCCCCCCCCCACACACACCCGCACATGCGCGTACGCGCACTCGAACGGCAGTTTTGTTAATGCCTTCACAACGAGGCTAATATGGACAACGGGGTAAATAGGGACAAAAATTGCAAGAGTATTGTGCCGCTTTTTTTTCTCTCTAAAGAATGTTACAGATCTTTTACATTATCGTAATTCATTATACATGTTACAAACAACAAAAAAGGATAAATGTCTGTACATTTGCTTAAAATATGACAACCAACTTGCTTCTTTGTACCCTTGCATTGAATTAGTTTTGCGAAATCGTCCTTCACATTTTATTTTTTCAGCTAGCGTTTCAAAGGTTTAATTTTTACACTCGTATTTGATATACCATACTTGGTAACTTACGTCAAGTGAATTGAGAGTCAAGCTAGTTTGAATATAATATACACGGTAGCATAAAGTGATAAAAATACTAAATATGACTTGACATTATATGCATTATATCAGAAAACATACAATGTTATATATATTTGGAAAAATTGCAAAATAAAGGTTTGGTTTAAGGATGTCTAAAATATTGCAAAGTGACACGGTCATTAGTGAGGAGCTAATGTCAACCCTTCTTTAAACATCTTCCCAAAGCTTATTTACCTAACATTTAACCCATTTCCAATAATTTGTCGTGAATTACAAAGATAGAAGAGAGTGAGCGTGGGTCAAGGCAGATTTCTAATTAAGCATGACATCCTCTAGGTCAAAAATACTGTACTTCTATAAAAGTTGTACAGTGTTGTCCTATCATAACTTGATGTATGTTAAGGTTTTCAAATCTCTCTATAAAAACAAGCTAAAAATGAGTTCCCTGTGTAGGAAATATTACTTACCATAAGTAATAATCTTTACGTCGTAATGCGGAGAAACTATAGGAACATTCCTTGTGACATAGCACCTATATATGCCTTCGTCGTGGATCAATGTGTTGTAGATGACCAATGAGAAATCTTTGTCAATGCCATAGTTGTCAGTAGTATAAGGTTCTGAATCACCATTCCATGATACCACAGCAGAGTCACCATTTTCATAGATATCATCCCGGCTACTTTTGAACCACTTTACTCGATACACCTCATCATCAGGTACATCATGCTTGCAGGGGAGTCGGCCATTTGAGTCTTCTTCGACGTATATAATGTCTACACAACATGTTCCCTCTTCGAGGCAAGAAAAGAAAAGAAAATGAAAATAAATAAAGAACTAATTTTGATTCAAATATCCACACATATACATGTATAAGTTTGAAATGTGTAAATGTAGATCCCCCAAAGCCAATGAAGCTCATATGGGCAGATATCAGCAGCACTGATTTGCACCACATAAACACTAACGCGTAGCTAGGATTTCTTTCATTCAATTCAATTCAATTCAATAATGGTTTTATTTGAACAATGCTTTGCAGCCACTGGCGCCATTGGCTGAATAGCGCATGTTTACAATCATTTCTCATGAAACATTTCATAATTTCATTTCATTATTACCAATTGCATTCAAATAACAAAATATTGACTTCATAGTACAATTGAGAAATTAGAGCAATTCAAGGTTTTTAAATTGAGCTTGGAAACTGGCCTGATTGCTATGATAACTTAAATACAAATAAAAGTGGCCGAGATATATACTCAGCATCATCACAAATAAGGTTCACATGCCTTTTTCCTGTCAGAATCTTTGAGCGCAATCATTTCCTATTTCAAACTGAATAATGGGAAGCCAGAAAAATGACTCTTGGACTAGATCACATAGATAATGATCTAATTTCATATTGGCGTTTCAGATTTGTTGTGCTAAATTATGAGCCCCCAAACGGGCCTCAAAGTCGGGTCGATTTAAACCCATCTAACTAATGCACCAAACTTTGTCAGAAGGAAGGTGTATGACTTTACATTACCAAAAGACAACAACTGACAAAATTTTCCGTCGGGACGGGTTGTTAGACCCCCCCCCAAAAAAAAAAAAAAAAAATTAAAAAAAATGGGGAAAATATTTCCCCATAAGGCCCGTGGACCAAATTTTGTCAGAAGGAAGAGGCATGGATGTACATTATAGAAATATAAAAACTGACAAAAATTTTCATCGGGAAAGGGGTGTAACACGCCCCTGAAAAACACCAAAGTGCCCCTAAACGAAGCTTTCGCTGCCCAAAATGCTCTGGATGTAGAGAAAACCCCTTTTTGCATTATAACCTTAATAAATCCAATATGTGTTATTTAATTCATGTCAAATTCACATTTGAGTATTTTGAGTATTATAACTTTCTTGCGGTGAAATTTGGTATCAAATTATCATTTCAATAATAATTCATTAAATTGTGAAAATTGCATTGCTTTCTCAAAAGTAGTCAAATGATATTGTCAGGAATATGTAAACACACCCATTGTCCATCTGCACCTGTTTGCCAAGACATATAAGAGGAGCTTGTTAAGTATCTGGGCTATGTGGCTGCCATGCTAAAATTTACCATTCATGTGTTAATTACACAAATACCTTGTAAGCTTTCTATTATGCCAAACTAGAATAGGGCCAAGGCGATTGGACACAATCGTCCTGCTGACGGCCAGAACAATGTTCTAAAAATGTTCTCCAGGGGTTCCTGGAATTCCATCGATCTCTATAATTTTGTTTCTGTTCCAAGTGTTGGACATTTGACTAATGAAGGTCATGACATGAGCCTGATCTTCCTTTACTAATTGCTTTATATAATTTCTCTACATCATTAGAGCCAGTTACCGATCCAAATGAATTGATTGATAATTGTTCTGATCAACATGGTCACCATATCGACCCCCTTACGGACATTCAGATGTTCTGGTAGCGATTGAAAACCACCTAGATCAGATGAAATTTCTCCTGCCATATTGAAATAGACCGCTTCTGTAATGTATACAAATTTATGCACATAATTCTCTGAGCACCTGGTGACGAGCTATTCCATTAACCTGCTTTTTATAAATGAGCCTCAATGCTTGGAATCCAGTTTGCATACATTATCTGTTGCTATGTCCGGCAAGCCTCCGGCAAGCTTTCAGGTTGTCAAAAACAACCTTTGTTTGAAAGGTATGTATAAAATTTGCATACATTACCGAAGCGGTCTATTGGCAGACAAGGCAATGTTCCCCATTCTTACTAAATAGACCTGTTCACAAAGTTATTCAAATTTATGGATGTTTCTTTCCTGGGGACCTAGTAACGAGGTTTTCAATTAACCTGTTATTAATGAATGAACTACAATACTTGAAATCCAGTTTGCATACATTACTTGTTGATATGTCCGACAAGCCTCTGACAAGCTTTCAGGTTGTCAAGAACAACCTTTGTTTTAAAAGTATGCATAAAATTTGAGTATATTTGTGAACATGTCTATTGTTTCATATGAGCATAAGACTGGGAACTGTCCTGCGGGAATGGAAACTGGCTCATGTCGTTCCTCTACACAAACATGGGGAACGAAGTTCGGTTGTATACTATATTTAGGCCTATTTCATTAACGTATTTTCCCGGCAAAATGTTGGAAAGACTTCTTTCCAAAATATAATAATTCCTGACAGCCAACATAGATTTGTGCCCAAACGATCTTGCACCACACAAGCTTTAGTGCTATATTACAATTGGGCGAAAGTTTTAGATGGACCTTCCCCTTCCCGTATATTGATGCAATTTTCTTTGATTGCTCAAAAGCTTTTGACAAAGTCAGTCATTCATTGTTAATCAAGAAGTTACACTCTTTTGGGATATGCGGAAATGTGTCAAAGTGCATCAGATCATTTATTACAGATCGTGATCAATGTGTTCTCTTTAAAGGGGCTAAGTCCGACTGGAGCCAAGTAACCTCAGATGTGGCTCTAGGTAGTGTAATCGGGGCGGCTCTCTTTGATTATTTACTGCAGATTTACCAAATTATATTTCCCTTCTCTGGGCCTTACCCCCCCCCCCCCATATGCAGATGATAAAGTTCTGTATCGCACGATTAACCAAGCGAGTGACGTAGAAAAGCTACAGCCTCACCTAAATTCACTTCTCAGATGGTATGATAACAATCACATGGAATTAAACACTTTGAAATGCAAAATTATGCATGTTTTCAGATCACGGAAAGCTATCAATGATGTATATTATATAAATGATCAAGCTCTTCAGGTGGTTGAATCCTATAAATATCTTGGCATTATTTTTTCACGTGATCTTTCCTGGTCAAAACATGTTAATTATGTCATAAATAAAATGTTCAAGACTGTTTTGATTCATCAGAAGAATTGTTAAATCGTAGAAGCCAATTGGTACTCAAACATCTTATGTGTGCTTTTTGTAGGCCGATCATAGATAACGGTATCACAGTTTGGCTCCCACATCAAAAGAATCACATTAATGTACTTGAGGCCGTCTAACGGTGTTTCACTCGTTTCTGTTTTTCATACAATGACGCAAACAATCTGACATACGAAGAGCGCCTGGCAGTTTTGAACATGTCACCATTGTATTATGAACACAACACACACAAAAACTTCCCCCTAAAACAAATTTCTGTAATTTATGAATCAGGAACCTTTGAGGAAATCTGAATACAGAGACATGTAGCTGTACTTCTCAGCTACCTTTCATGTGAAATTCAGGGGAAATCATTCGGTCACGCTTCTGTGAGCACGCCCTTAAGGTAAAATGGCCACTTTTTAAAGTTCACAAGCCCAATGTCATAACTTTGATTCAATGATATAGGAACATATTTCAAATTTTCAGCATCAGAATGCATGCAACATACGTTTTATGTGCTTCCTAACATACCAAATGACTTGTGCGCAAAATTTCACCGTTGAGTGAGCACGGGTTGAAATTGCCAAAATGCGATTATGCGATTGAATACATGTTTGGCAGATATACTCCTAACATTAAAATTGCTACACGCTGCTTTGATAGTATGATCAAACCTATTTTATTATACGGATCGGAAATATGGGGTAGTACAATGGTCTGCAGCAAGCTCTTCTCAGAACAAGCAAACAAAACAAAACTATATTCAAACCGAATTTCGAAAAAATCCATCTTCAATGGTGTAAACATAAGCTTGGTATAAATCGCTAGGTAATATCGGCGTTATTGCTGAGCTTGGAAGATATCCTCTTATTATTGAGGTTTTAATTAACAATCTTAAGTACTGGATAAGAATGCGTGATATTGATCAAGATACTATATTGTATGATAGTTATATTGAAAACAAACGACTCTATGAAATCAAGGAGCATTGCTGGTTAAGAAACATTGAAAAGATTTTAGATACGGTAGGCATCTGTAATGATATAGAAATGTGTGAACCAGATGATGTACAAATGATGCAAAACGACTTCGTCTCCCACTGTGAGGGTAAGCTACACGATATATTTAATAACCAAATAAAACTCGATCTTTTTCCATGATAAAAACAATGGAGAGGGTAACAAATTGCGGACATATCGATTATTAAAAACCTCCATCAACGAAGAAAAATATCTAAAAATTCTTACTGATAGAAACATAAGACAAAACATCTGCAAACTTCGCAAAGCTCACATAACCTACCAATTGAAATAGGAAGATATCATCGCCCTCACAAAATACCAGCGAATATACGTTTTTGTGAAGAATGTAGTATGCAAACAGTAGGAGACGAATTCCATTATGTCATGCAATGTGATAAATTTAGAATAAGAAGAGAACTGTTTTTTTGATAATCTTAAAGCACTCAATGATAACTTTGAAAACATACACAGTTTGGAGATATTCATATTTATAATGTCACTCAAAGAAGACGCTCTCATAAAAGAATTTGCCAGTTTTTTGCGATATACTATTGATCAACGTGGTAACCTTTAAATTGTTTATCATTAGACATATCTATATATAGTGTATAAGTATATGTATATAATTCTTTTAATGGCTCTTTTTCTCATCACCTTACACTATTTGTACATAATCTGATAATCTATATTTCATGCAAGAACATGTCTAGTTGATCAATTATGAGTATTTTGGGGGTTTTTTGTGTTTTTTTAAATGCTATATACTCACGATATATTGTTCTGTTTTTGTCATGACTGTGTTACTCTTATTATCATTATCATTATTATTATTGTTCTTATTATTGATGCTATATTCGAACAAAATATTGATGGATATGTCGATGAAGTTCAATGAATAAATAAATACATACATACATACATGTTTTAGAAAAGTCTTTCCGACTTTTGCAAACAATATCCATTAATTCAAGGTTTATTGAACACGTAATAAAAACCAAAAAAAAAATACCATATTAAAATTATGCAGTAAGTATTGTTTTGATTTTGTGCACTAAAAATCATCTGAATAACATTTTTTCATTATGTTTATGACCGTTGTACATGTATCAATGATCCTATGGCATTTCATTCGAAATTTCATGCTTCAATGACCACATGGGGCTGGAAAGCCCTTTCTACGCTAATGGACTAAAATTCAATTGCTTACTTTGGTTAACTATCACAAGTCTTCTTGGGGAGTCCGTCCAATTTTATTTTGATAAAAATCCCGATGTGTTACGCTCAGTGAGCGCAAGAGATGAGCAAATTATGCAAATGAGAAGAAAGTTTATGGCTTTGATCTCGCTATTAATTTGGCGTTAAGTTTCTGCTTGTTTATGACCTCCTGAAGATATATCGACAATTTCATGCAATATATCTGCCACCAAAATTCCACTTCTCAACACTAAGTCTGTATCATTCACAAAAATATCATCAATAAGTGTTGCACTAGACTGAACTATTCTTGTCGCCTAAGTAATAAGAGGGTCATACGAGTGAGAAAAACAGTTTCCTAGAAAGAATTTACATGTTGGTCAGAGTGCATATCTAATAAGTTAAAATTGAAGTTACCCCCAAAGTAGCATGTTTTATTTTCGCTACCAACTTTGCCTAAAACATTAAGATCTGCAATAAAGTTAGCACTGCTCTGAGATGGAGGTCTATAAATTGCTGCAATTATAATGTTTTTACCATTACCCTGAACTATCTCAATGAAATAAGATTCAATATTTTTATTAAATACTTACAGATCTGGCCTCTATTTGATATTGTTTTGCCACTCAACAGTTATATCTATTCAGCAGAGTTGTCGTACAGTGCATATATTTTTGAGTTTTGAATTGGTAAAATGCTTAGATGTAATTGATGATAAATCATGATTCGAAGGAAGTTTATGATGATTGATCAAAATTTAAAGATGATCTTAATGATAAGAAATGAGCGACTATCGACCACTATTTTGTTTTTAACGATGTCATTTGCAACGTAGAATTTGATCTACGTTGAGATATGATAAGCTGTATTCGGTTTTATTCAGTTTGAAATGAGAAAATGGCGTTACCTGGTGAAAAAATGATAAAGATATAGATGAATACTCCCAATGTTGTAGAATTCATTTTCCTTGAAATCACCATTATGATAGAAAACCATGAAATCATCGTGGTGAAGGCCTACGATAAAAACGATGTCGTGAGTGAGGGCGACAATGCACTTTGGAAGAGACGGTAGATTAAATGCGTTTCAAGTTTGAGTTCCTGGTCGCGCTCGATTTTCTGAATTCGTAAGAAGACGAGGTTTTCAATTTCTATCTTTTGTGTGTATTTTGCACCTCTTACACAACATACGGTGCGTGGGTAGCGATCAATACGAACTGCCAATATTGTCCGATTCTCTGATTGGCTAACGCTTGCCATTGTTAGTCCTATATTCATAGTTGTGGCCAACGGTGCCGAGTAGACCATGAGACATGTTTACTTTACACGTCTACGACAAAAAAGCGGAGCTTTCCTGATCACTCGTTTAGTTTGCATGAACGCTTGCTATTGGCTGGGCTCTACTTTGCATATATAGGAACAACGTCATATCTGTCAGATGAATACCCGCGTATCTGAAAATAACTATCGTAGAACCGGGGGAGAGTTGCTGAATAGACAGCGGTGGAATAGATTTGTGTCATTACCATCGATTACAGAATAGACTCCTGGAACAGGAGTTTGAAATATTTTTATGCGAATAACTTCGAATGTAGAAGAATGAAGCTCTACATTTATTCGCAATTAAAATATACACATTGGCGCAGGGGCGGCGAGCGGGGGGGGGGGGGGGGGGGCACGTGGGAGATCCTCCCCCCAGGAATTTTGAAGACTGAAAAAAACATGTAGACCTATAGCAAATAATGAGTAAAGGTCGCAACACCCTTTTAAGGCTCTTAAGTTCTCTCAAATTCAAACTTTCACTATTCAAAATAGGAAATTTTCGCCCGGTCGCTACGCTCCCTCTCAAACTAGTACATGAAATTGTACAATATCGCAGAGGATCTACAGGTATTTTTAAGGTAGATATTTATCTTTGTATTACAATAGACAACTTAATATCCCTGCAGGACCTATAACAGGTTCAATAATTCCGTGCGGGGCGGGGGGGGGGGATGGGGAAGGGGGACGACGGGGTACGCCTCTCCCTGGAATCATCGAGGGGTACCCCCCCCCCTCCCGAAAATTAGAAACACCTGATTTTTTGTGTATAATTATGGTGATTTAACGCTTGGATTTGCCTATGTGATCGAAAGTGCTCTAAAAATGTGCTCCAAACCGGTCCCAGGTCATTTTCTTAAACTAATCAATTTCCCCAAAAGACTTGAAAAGGGGTGGGGATATGACATATCTGTGCGTGTGAAGGTGTGTCAGCAGACAATGAAGTTGCACCCCCTTCCCCCCCCCCCCCCGTGCCCAAAGTTATCTACGGTTTTGTACAAGCGCGAAGCAAAGCGATCGAGCCGAATTTTACCTAAGAAATTTCGTAATCGACCACTGCAATTGAGCAATTTTGTACATTGATAAACGGCTTTCTGTTCCGTTCAATTTAACTAAAACCTTGAGAAATAGTCGAGGAAGTTAGCAAGGCATCCGAAAGGTGAGATTTCTTTCAAATGTTGAACATTTGCAAATGCCTCTTTTACACTTTGTCCTATACTGAGGGCGCAATATTTGACAAGAGGCTGATGAAACTTAGCAAAGCAACAGATTTCGAACTTTTTAAAACGCGATTTAAAAAAAAAATAGTATACTTTGGCGCAAAATTATGAAATCTTGAAGCAACACAATTTAGCGAGGTAACAAATCGACCGAGGTTTAGAATTGTTCGCATTTCAAACCTTCATATACTGTATTTCTATTGCATTTACCAGGCAGATTGGGCACATATTCCTTAGGGATTATAATTTTTCTTCATGTTTCCCCTTTTTCTTTCTCTCTTTTGCGTTATTGCGCCCCCTTCAAGTGCCGCCAGGGACACGTGCCCCCTAAAGCTCGACTCGTGTGATAAAAAGTTCATTTCCTCCGGGGTTATAAAATGTATTTCCTGATATAATTACATTGTAATGGATATAGGTTTGGGGTAGAGGGGTTTGTGCTCTTGATGGCTCTTCAATGGGGCGCGAAAACGCCAAAATGCATGAATAATTGAAAAAAATGGGGGGGGGGGCGCAGGTCAGTCGCCTCCTTTACTGCTGTGTGTCTTAGTGAAAGTTAAGTGCATCCCATGTGTTTTGCAAGGTCTTATTCGACAGAATTTTGCTCCTCCGGTATGTGGAAGTATACTTTTAAAAATATGTATGTTTTTGTCAGTTTATTTGTTTTGTTTCGTTGTTTTTTCTGCGTCGAATCTATGGTAAAGTACAAATGAATCGAGTTAACATGGTTCAAAAAGCGAAGCATTATATTTAACCCTGGCGGGTACAAGTGGTGATAATTGGGGGGAGGGGGGGGGGCGGAGCGGCGCACACTTTTACTATAGTTGTAAAAGTCGCGATCGGGCCTAATGCATCAAGAGAAGGACCCCCCCCCCCCCAACGTCCCGCTGATTTGCTCTTTGCTGTTGGTTTGTTTTTATAGACGAATTTTATTTTTCACGTCTTTTGCCAAAACATAAAGCGCGCGAACGAAAATTTAATACGGTGGAGCTGATAATTAGAGCCACCCATTAGTAAGCATTGCTGATTCCCCCCCCCCCCCCCTCTACTAGTAACCGGCTCCTCTGATACTGTTTTTTAGATTTTGTTTGTTTATTTATTTATGATTATTTTTTTTTGGAGTGGGGGGGGGGAGATAGGATCATAAAACGGCGCCTTTTTATTAGAGAGACTGCGCAACTTTTATGTGATATGGTGCCGAATTTTGATTGGATGACACTAATTTTTAAAGAGAATTGGCGCCGATTTTCAGTACAATAGCGCGAATTTTATTTAAGCAGTCCTGGGAAGCGTTTCATCGAGCGTTTTGTCAGCGATTTTTACCGACAAATTTCTTCTCAGCCAATCAGATGCAAGGATTTCAGTAGCTTATAACAGTTGTCGTAAAAAATCACTGACAAAACACTTGATGAAACGCTCCCCAGAAGCGCCTTCAACGCTAAGGATCCGTTTAACACTCTACCCGTGTCCTCCTTAAATTTGTTTTTATAATATTTTAGGATTTCAATTTCGCCCCAGGATCCCTCACCCTGACTGACTTGCATAACAGATAACTTACACCTCACCACTTCATGCAGTACATTAATTTTAGTCAAGTTTGATTTTTACTAAAATTAAAAATGTATGCTTACTAATATTAACTAAATATTCACCTTTTTTCCACGATTGGCATGATTGGATGGGGACACAAATTCAGTTCCTGGCCTCGGCGAGCGCTATATTTTCTCTAGATACGCCACGAAAATTAGTCCTTGCTTTATGCTACGTATGTTCTACTTTGAGTCGGAACTCTCTCCACCCCCCCCCCCCGCAACCCATTCTACCGATCCCCTTCCAAGCGCTTCTTCTCTTCTCCCATATTTCATAAGGGCCTATTCAAAGAAAATCACAAATATGGCAAATAATGTATCGCTAGAAACTGGGAAGCTTGCAGATGGCAATATTCATGATTGTATAAGTTTTACGTCAATAAATTGATGATTAAAAAATAAAACAAATAAAAGCACTTCTGAGCATCAGGGATATCCGAGCGATTCGCCAGAAATAAAGCGATGTTTTGATGACGTCACACCGGTGACCAATCCTGCCTAAGCAGACGACGTCCTATAATGAATGAACGTAATTGCAATGCAATTATTTCTCAAATTATAAAGAGTTTGGTGTATTTAATCATGACCGCATTTCACACCATTCTAAAAAGGGGAGTGAAACCAATTCTGATAACTAAAATCTTTTATTTGTAAATATACAGGATAAGGATTGATAATGAATCAAAGAAACCACACTTTCGAATTGAAAAGCCCTCCGAATAATAGCATGGACAATATATATTCCCTCTTGAAACGCCAAAAATGCCGCGGTGCATACAGCTGAAAACACAATGGCGTCTCATTTCGTTTACAAGCGACTGTTTCCTTTATTTTTTTAACGCTGTATTTTTCATCAAAATACTACCATACACGAAGTTTAGAGTGAGGCAACAGATTAACATTTAGACTGACGCTAGTGAAGTAAGAGAAATAAATGAAGAGGAGATGACAAAACAGGCACTGAAAATGTGTAAGATGTTATGGGACATCGTCTGCTTAGGTAGGATTGGTCCCTGGTGTGACGTCACATATCTCAGCAGCGTTTGAAGAGCTTTTCAGGTGCTATAGCGGGGCTGTATTTTACCCCTTTATAATTGGTAAATAATCATTATTTCAAATGTTTCCATGCGTTCAATTTGGATAACCTAGTTTAATCTAAGCTTCAACTACGCAATAATAAGATTTAAATAAATATTCAAAATCAATAGAGTTCTACTTTAAAGTAAGTGTCAAGGCACGGGGCAAAGATTCTCGCTGAGGTGCCTAAAATCATATCAAAGCCAGGGGAGCAAGAGCATGGCATGAATATAATAAATGTTTTTAACGAATATCTGTATAGGTTTATTCTTCTCATTCACAGTTGATTATCAACACAAAAATATTTCAAACTCCTGTTACATGAGTCTAATCTGCAATCGATGACAAAGACTTTGGACCGTAGGCATTGACTTGTGACCATCAAATATCTACGACGTGGATATACTCGCGGCTTTGTGCGAGCAGTCTATGCGGCCGCATAACCAAAATTGGGAGCCCTGCAAGGTGTATAAGCACAGAGAAAGCGCAAAGAAAACTGAGAATTATTCCACAAAACAAGTTTCAATGTCATGAAATTGAAAGATTATTTAGTCTCCTCCTAAATGTGTTTTATATACGTATCGACATGCTTTGTCTTTTTGCAAGTATTATCCCTTAATTTTCTCCTAATTCAGTCTTTCTCAATCAGTTTCTCTCTCTCTCCTTCCCTCTCCATATAATCAATTTCAATTCAATTCAATTTAAAGACATTTATTTCCAACTTTTCAATATACAAAGTAATAAGTGAGCAAAAATAATGTACATGTATTTTTAACCAAAATATGACAAAATATACATTAATGTGGTACATACATAGTTGGAGGACTCACCTCTAAAAGCAAAAGCTTGGGGCGAGGGTGCCCTTAGTACATAATAGATAATATTACATAATAAATATATAAAAAGAAAATAACTACATACAAAAAAAGGAAAAAGACCGCTGAGCTTGATTGGAGGGAAAAAGGAAAAAAAGGAAAAAAGGGGGGAAAAAGGGGGGGGGGGGGAATGGAGGTGCAACATAAAAGGAGTACGGAAAAGAGAAATATACACGAAGAGGCAGAGAGAAGAAAGGGAGAGAATAGACCCAAATGGAGGGTGGGGAAGTGTCTTAAACCATATCATTTGTAAGATGAAGTGAAATATTTTGTCATCCTTCTTTTATATTAATCCTTCTCTCTTTATACGTTTCCTTTATCACAACTTTTTCACGTTTATCTCACCTTAAACCTTCATTATGGCCCTATCAATCCTTCCTTCCTTCAGTTTGTCTTTCATTATAATTAAGCTTATCAGTAGTATGTCCTTGTCCTTCTTTATCATTTCCCCAGCTTCTTGAACCATTCGTTCTTATCTCTGGTTCATTTTCGTTCACTCTTTCTCCTTGATAAACTTGTTTTTGCCTGTTTGTGCAGTTAATATGTGGGAAAAAACTTAACAGTGCTGAATTATTTGATTCTAAAAATGTATAAATTTGTATTGAAAATATAGTACAGCGGCGGTGTTTTCCTGCGAGCCCCAACATGGCGACCGGTCGCATCAAAAGGGCGTTGCTTTATCCAGTGGTAGGGATCGATGCTTGTGACGTGTTCCGAAGAGCATGTCGGGTCCATACGCTCCAGTGACAGCAGGCCGTCTGAAATGTTATGTTGTGAGACAAATTTAAAGAGCCATATACAAAAATAGGTCACTCCGACGCTTATCGTAATAACCAGCCAGACTGCACATTCGTATTTCAACTACAATACATATTATTTTCATAGGAGGATCCAGGGGGCGAAACAAGCAAATCCTCATTGAGAAATGATGGAGGAACTAAAAAGTATGGGAAAAGGTGTGGATCATACTGGGATAATTATTTCCCAAACATATACTCCCCTGACTTATAAATCACTGGACCCACGAAACTGAAAGAAATATATTAGGAGAGATATAAACATTTCGGTCTCATGAGCTGTCAGACTCGTGGGCCGCCGTTCTAGAACCCCCCCCCCCCCAAAAAAAAAAATAAATAAATAAATAAAATAAAAAAAAATAACAATAATAATAAAAATGCTGTAGGCATAGTCATGATAGTGGGCTGTCTCATCTCGCGATCGAGGGCTGCAGCCAAGACTTACCACAGGAAAAATGTCGAATCTCGGCGGGGATTTTATCAACGTGTCAAGATTGTATCACATGAATTTCGATGATCTTCATTCTACTTTCCCTCTCTCTTTTTATCATTTCACTCTCATTTTCCTCTCCCTTTTTACTTATAAAACATGAGGTATCTTTTTCTTAAATCAAGACTAGACTCTGTGCAATATTCGTGTTCCTTGCCTTTATACTTTACATTCAGTAGTACTTATTCTTGGTATTACTTTTGTAATATTCATATGTCCGAATGAAAATGTATTTTCAAGACTGATAATTATATGCATGTTCATATTTTTGGGCTCCACTTCTTGCTCCCCACTCTCATTTCCTTTTAATCTCCCACTCATTCTCTCCCCACCCCCCCCCCCTCTCTCTCTCTTCCCATCTCTCTCCTCTTATTCCCTTTCTCCCTTTTCTGCATGCATACACTCCTCTCTTCTTCCTCTCTTCCTCTTCCATCTCTTTCCCTCTCTCCTTCTCCTCCCTGTCTCTCAGCTAAATTAGCTCTCTCTTTTACCCCTTCTCTCTCTATTTCCTCCCACGCTCGATAGCATGAATTATTATTATTTTATTTTTTTTTACATTTGTAATATTTCATGTTCCCATTCTGTTTGTTATGTAAGGTTTATTTTCTATATTAGTTTCATCGATATTTTATTTAATGTTCAAACAATTTCTTTTGAATATTTATATATTTTTTTCTGTCGAACTTTTGTGAACTGAATAATTTTAGCTCTCGAGCTGCATGGCGGAGGAAGCGTCTCAGAGGGTACATCCCTTTTGAAATACTACCTCAGTCTGAAGTCATTTTCACTTAATTGACTTAGGCAGTGTTAAATTATGTCTTTTTTGGCGATTTTCTAAATTTCCTTGGAGAGGTGACTTATATCCATCTTGAATATGAATTTAGTAGTTTAGGCCGTATTTGCGAATTTGCCTTATGTAGCTCTTGTAAAAATGAAACTGATTCTCTGCAACTTTACAAATCTTCTACAAAATTTACAACTTAAAGTACACTATGCGAGGGAGCTTTTCGACCGAGCGAGAAAAGTTTCAAACTTGAATAACGAAGTTCCTAAGCACTACAGAGCCTAAAAAAGGTGTTGTAGACTTAAGTCATTAGTTGCTATACCCTTTTTTATTAGAAAATTAGGAGGGGTGGCTGTTCGCCTCTGTCTATAAATCTCACTTTTAACAGAGTTGTTGCAACTTGGTAAGAAATAAATAAGTTCCTTTAATAGTTCTAGAGCGCTATTAAAGCATTCATGCTCAAATTGAAAGTAATGCCAGGTTAAAACACCTTATGCAGTGTTCCTACTAAAATAATTATCTAACCTATTCGATGTATATCTTTTTGTCTTAAATTGTTGGATATTACCTGTGCCCAGGCCTCCACTCCAGCTGCAACGCTGTAGTGCTAATCTTCCTAGGGATAATAATTACAGATATTTTTTTTTTCGAAATCTCTGGCCAATACATACGCATTATCGGGAAATTATCATATATACCTTCCTTTTAACTTTCGCTAGACTAAACGATCAACTTCTTTCCAAGAGCGCCATCACCATGATTATCATGATCATTAATATTTTATCCGATGTGTGATAGGCCTAACTGCTAAGTGCAAGCTTGTCTATCATACTTGATACTGGCTTTTTGTAAATCAGCTCTTGTTAAAATCTATTTTGTCGTCCAAGTTTTCTCATTATGGGATGTCTAGTACAAACTGGGGAAGTGAGTTCAATATGATGATGAGATTTCTAACGCTGCTATTGTGTATTGGCTGTAATGTTGGTTCTTGCTGTAAGTAGAATAGATTATAAATAATATTTTATATGACTTAATCATTAAGGAGATTTCATTATCGTTGCTAATTTTACATTTTCAATCATAACAAAGCGTATAAAAAACAAACAAACAAAACAAAACAAAACGGGCCGAAAGGAGAGAAAATGAACAGACCTCTAATCAGTTAGCCTAATATATGAATCTATCTTGTAAATCATGTATATGTAAGGCCGACGATATATTGTCATATTGTCTATGGTATTTTGGGAAGCTTGCACCTTATGGGTTACCCTCTCACTTTGCTCAATATTATATATACAGTGCGAGTCAGAAAAAAATGTCCAACTTTTTAAAATGCTTATATTACAAATATGAAAGCATATATCATATTTCTTGTACCACCGTCAGACAGATTAACTCTTCCCCTTTTATTTGATACCACATTTGTGGAGAATCAGTAATGAATTTACTGGATATGAGCAAATTAATATGTATGGGTGAAAACCCATTTGCGCCAACATCAACAGCACCTTGCCGGATTTGGATTCACTGCAGAATGAGTAAGAAAGCCTTTTGTAATGATAATTGCCTGATTTGGATTCACTGCACAATGAGGAAGAAAGCCTTCTGTAATGATAATTGAGTTGTTCCAACTAAGGCAGGGCACTGTTATCATATAGTTAGGTACACAGACGGCTCCTCATGGGAAATGGTGTTCACTTTTTTCTGAATGTGGATTTCTAAGTAAAATTTAATGCTGAAAACGAATCCATCGACTGATTTTTGAAAATTGGTGCCCAAAGTGCCCAAATTGGGCCTTTTTGGTACTCATTGTAAAATTCATATTATTTCCCACACAGAGGCTAAAAAAAGTTAGAATCATATAACCTTTTGTTTCTGCTGTATTCTCTTAATGACAAATTAACTAAATAGAATGTTAGAAATACCAAACAGGGGCCATTTTTCTTGAAAACGGGCCTTTGGTCCCATTATTATCCAAGTTCTCGTTATAGTGGCCAAATTTAGTGAAATATCATTATTTTGCGATTTGAGTTGGTCAAGTCCAAACATACACACTGTCCTTGGAGAAATGACGGCTGATATAAATATAAATTAGGTGCCCACAACGTTACAAAGTGGGCCCATTGGTTATGTTGCTTGAAAGATGACAGTGTTAAGCCAGTACTTCCGTCAACATTCTAGCGTGCTTCTCACCATCATTTCTTGCAAAAAATTATGTCAATGACCAACTTTTTAAAGTACTTATAGGTGCTCAAAGTGTCCAAATAGGACCTTTTGGGTGCCCATTGTAAAATTAAGATTATTTCACCTAGAGGGGCTTAGAATAGTTAAAATGATATATATCTATTGTATCTGACGTATACTATTAATGATATGTTAACCAAATAGAACCTTAAATATAAAAATAAGGGGCAGCTTTCCTTGAAAACGGGCCCATTAATGTCCAAGTTCTCATCGGAGTACCCAATTTTTGCGAAATATCTTTATTTTGCAATTTGAGTTGGTCAAGTCCTAAATATGTATAAGGACTTTGGATGAATGACGGCTGATATCAATAGAAATCAGGTGCCCACAACGTTATAAAAGTGGGCACATTGTTATGTTGCTAGAAAGGTGATGGTGTAGATCTAGTATTTCAGTTGACATTCTAGCTGCTTCTTACTCCTAAGTTCTTGCTGAAAACGATGTCAATGACAGCTTTTATGAAAGTACTTTTGTTTCCCTTAGTGCCCAAATTACGCAGTTCATGGTTATCTTCTTTTTCACTATTATTATTGCCATTTCCGTTCATTAAGCTTTTACGTTTAAAAAATAGTATCGGAGCGAAATTCTCGTTAATGTCATAGATTTCAGTCCATCTGCGTGTATGAGAATTCTATGAAGCCCATTCATGTACCGAAAAGGTTGCAATTGATTAGAAATTCTTCTGTTTACTTCTTGCTTAAATGAGTTATGTCACATTGAACATATGGGGCACCTAATCAAATCTGACTTTAAAGGTTCCCTTTTATGGAATTACAAAGGAACTTCAATTAGTAGACTTTTCTACTGTGAATCCAGATCTGTCAACCATTTTACCTGAATTCCATTCATTAATCTGTAAACTTGAAAATAAAAAATTAATTGGGAACGCCCCTAAAAATTTTGGAAAATCGGTCCAGCGATCGATGACGTCATGTGACGTCACACTCAGAATGCTTGACTCCACGCAAGCTGAAAGTGTGTGTGTAGGCTATTGAACTTCGTGTAGATCCTAGCTTCGACTTCGTGCCATTACAGCCCTTCATTTTAGTTTTTTTTTAATCCTATATCAACGAACGATAACATCTTCTTCAGACAGAAGAAATAAAAGAGGAATTAGGGGCACGGCCGTATTTGTTTGAACCAGACATGTCGGATTCTGATTATATGACAGAGACGTCCCTGATTTCAATAACGGAGAAGATATCGACGGGAGACTTGCAGGAATTATAACTAGTAATTCCTTTTGATAATTAGATTGCCGATTAAATTTTAATTTACGCATATCCACCAATTATGAATCTTGTTTGCGCTTGCAAAATGCCCCAGTCCTGATGAGGCTGAGCTGATAGCTGATCGAGGCAGTGAGCTCGACGTGCGCAGGTGTACACGCCGTGCCGTTCGGTCGTTCGCCTGCTGACCCTGCCTGGCCTGGGGTAGGGTTTTACTGGTGCATGGGGTGGTAGCGTTCTGTTTCTAGTAAATTCTAACATTGATATCCAGAAAACCCTTAGCTCTCCTGTTACCTTCCATGTTTTCATTGTGCTGCTATGAATAATAAGTACCGGTAGACTAAGTTAGTGTAGGTACAGTGATAGTTGATCAATAGATATATGATCAATAAATACCGTAGATCAAGTTTGATTTTGGGGATGGCATCTTGCTTCAGGGACGGCCTCTTCTTGATGCCAAACGCCGCATGCAGCCCCGTACTATCGAGGAAGTCCTCCGCACAAATGTGCTCGGAACACACGGACACTGCGGTCACTCGGCCCCTTCCAATTGACGCGAGTTAGTTTCACTTATGAGGTCCATTTTCTTCTAATATTTGGGTCTTTGAGGAATAAATGTAGACTTACACCCTCCTTTGTGATGTTGCTGCAACCTGCAAAGACACAGCGTTGCGGCATACTTCGATTTAGAGGTGGTTTTCGAGGTGGTATATAACTGCAAGTTAGTTTGCACGCGTGATATATGCAAGATATTGTAAACAAGCACCGGCGATGTCGGTTTGTGACGTCACACGTCAATCATGCTCGAAGAACGAGAATTCGGGGTTTAAAAGGGGGCGGAGCTTAGCAGACTCGTTTAGGCCTGAATACGTGGGGAAAATATTATTTTAAAAATATTCAGATACGTATTCATTGCAAACGGATGTCATTTTTCAATTTAGATGAGTATCATGTACAAAATAACAAGAATTAGAATTTCATAGAAGGGAACCTTTAAACAGTTACCTTAAAGGGATACGCCACCAGGCGGCCGTGGGGAAAGTCAGGATTGCGTAAGCCCCATTCACTCGTACACAAAGTTTTTGCGTCGAACGCGTCCGTCGGACTACTGAGATTACAATTTCGGACTGCACGAAGCCGACGGAAGCTCGCACGAGAGCTCGAGCTCAGGCGGAGCGTGCATGTTGCGCGGCGACCAGTCTGTCCGAAGTTTGCGCCCCGCGGGGCAACGGCATGATCAGGTAACGATCTCACGGTGCCCTCTCGCGGCATAAAAACGTCCATAATCTGCGATTGATTATCCCTTTAATAATTGGGCCCAACTAATGCATGAAATGCATATTGTACAGGTCCACTTTACGTAACTTTATTCGAGTTTAGTTAAATGAAACAGATAATTGTTGAAAAGTTAAATGAGCAAAAAAACACAACCTATTTTATTTTTTCATATATTCTTACAGTAAACTTCCTTACTGTAATAATCACTGATTAACTTTACATATACCATACCACATAGCAGGATACACTACACAAAATACAGTTGAATACATGATATCCATTAAGAGATAATATACATAATGTTGATAAATGCAAATTCGCATTTGAAAGTGACTTTTAAACAAGTAGGCTACATATATCATGTCTATCAAATGTGTGTGTGAGATAATCTGAAGACACAATGAATTTAGTATGCTTAAGATCCAATAGATTGAATAATTGAAAAGAAGTTGATCGCTTGAAACGTTACTCTACCACTCTGCCAAGGGTCTTCTTGGAAATTGCTATAAATCGCTCATGATCCATAGTGGTCTTAAGTGGTACAACCTTACGGCAAAAAAAAAAAATATGTTCATGATGCTGCGGTACTGGGTTTGAATAGCAGAAAATTACACAAACTCTGACTAACATGTATATGCATGTAGTACAGCTTTGTAAACATATTCATATTTTGTATATACATGTAGTTTGTATAAATTTTACCCAGGGCCCTCCTGGATAGCATTTTTTCACAATTAAAGAGGTTACCTTGAATAAATAAAACTGAAAATAAATAAATAAATAAATAATCAAATTTGACAGTTTTTTCCCCTTTCAATCACAATTCTTTTTGGAATAACCATCGAACACATGAAAATAAGTGCCGCTGTAAATGTATAGGCACTTCTAACGTAACATACAGCTTATAAATCATTAGGACCTCTATGATATGAAATTTGAAGAGCAAAACTTAATGAGACAAACATTATTGAAATAAGGAATTGACGACTTTATACCTGTAGGAAGAACTATTTTACCTGAAGCAGCATATTTTGGGGTTGGAAATTACTGTAACTAATTTTGTTATAATCCTTATAGAGCTTAATATGTTGTACGAGAGAAAATTTTTTTTCCTAATGCTGCGATATTGGATATTCATATTATAAGATTAAAGAAAACATCGACTAACAAAGTATTGTTCATAATAAAATTAGGAAATAATTTCTTAAGATGATTCTTTTTCACTGTCTTAAAAATTCACCAAAGAGATACTTTAACATAACACAGAAACTTCCGATCTTGCTCGCGCAAATACTAATCAACATTTGTTCTGTAACTAAAAAATATATAACATTAAATATATATTCAAAGACTTGCTGTACCTTTGGGCAAAATTTCTGCTAGATATACCACTTGCACATGATCCGATAGGATAGCTACTAGAAAGAAAACATTGGTATAATGTAACTTCTACGATTTCACGTATAGAAAGTATCGATGTTAACTCAATTTTGGTTAATTACATACAATGTGTATTTAAACATGATTTGATATTTGAAAGAGTACAAGTTAATAGGGTTTTTTTAAAATAAGGAATGTTAAACTGTTAAACATTCAGGCCTTTTCGAAAAACTATATCATCTTAGTGCAAATAGTTGTCTTGGAAATCGCAATGATATGATCATGGTAATCATTGTTGTACAATAAAAACATTTCGTTTTAGATAACCTAAATTGGATATAAAAAGACATCAGTTTAAACAAAATATTGAAAACAAAGTAAATTTCAATTTAAGTTTTAAAAAATGCTTTCCTCAATATGATTATTTGGAGAAAAAATATAGAAACACAACCATACATATTTGTATTAACAATTTGATATTGGCTATGCACAAAGAACAGATTTAAATACATCTATTTGAAGCTGCGATATGAATACAAATGGCGTTATTTGAAAATAAATATTGACTAAGTCTATCGTCTAATTCCAAATCATCTTGTTAGCAAAGTATATCTTGGAAAATAATCAAAATACTAATATAGACGACATAAAAGTTTTCCTCCAGTATAAAGATCTCTTGTTCTTGTTAAAAATATTTCGTCTGAATAAATAAATATCGACATTCAAAATCAAGCAATAATGAAAATGTATTAATGGCAACTAAAGAGTAAAAAACCAATAGAGGTAAATGTCCTCCGTATCAAACAATAATATTGATGACAATTGCCTTTTTTAATTAAAACATTCATTCCATGCTTGAGAGGCTCATTTTGCATCTTTATAAAGTGATTGTACTTTAATAGGAAGTTAGCATAACAATTGGTGACAAGTCATCAACATGGCGCATACGACATAATACGATAATATGAATAACACAAGATTTCAATGGGAACGTGGTATTTTATTCTTTTTTTTTTGGGGGGGGGGGGGTAATAATTGAAGAAACATTTCTAGTGAACATTGCATTTTTAAAAGTGAAAAACAGAGGATACTAAAAATATTTGCAGGTAGCAAATCAAATGTCTTTCCTTTATGACAGGAACATTTAACTATTAGAGATCAACACTTTACCGTGTAGATAATATTCTATACGTGGCTCATCTTTCCCGCAGTCCGTAAGTTCTTTCTTTCATAAATAAAACGTGGGCACAATTGTCTGATTAATATAAAGCCAGAATAGCTGAGTGGGCCATAGTATATTGTGACGAGCAAACAAATATTAATTGGGCTTGAACCCAGTAACTATTCGATATGGGCACTGTCTGATTGGGGGGGGGGGGGCACATTTGGCCCTTGCTCCACTTTTGGAAACCGAATTGGCCTAGGTCCGTATTTATATTAGTACTTGACTAACTCAAATTACAAAATAAAGATATTTCGCTAAAATTAGGTACTCTGATGAGAACTTAGACAATAATGGGCCCCTTTTCAAGGAAAGCGTTCCCTATCTTGTATTTTTAAGTTTCTATTTGGTTAACATGTCATTAATAGAATACTTCAGAAACAATAGATATATATCATTTTAACTATTCTAAGCCTCTCTGGGTGAAATATTTTTAATTTTACAATGGGTATCCAAAAGGCCCAATTTGGGAACTTTGGGCACCTGCAAGTACTTTAAAAAGTCACTGACATCATTTTTGTTAGCAAGAAATGAGGATGAGAAGCACGCTAAAATGTTGATGCAAGTACTGGCTTAACACTGTCACCTTTCAAGCAATTACACAACCAATCATAATAGCCCCACTTTGTAACGTTGTGGGCACCTAATTTATATTTATATCAGCCGTCATTTCTCTAAGGACAGTATGTATGTTTGGACTTGACCAACCCAAATCGCAAAATAATGATATTTCACTAAATTTGGCCACTGTAATGAGAACTTGGATAATAATGGGGCCAAAGGCCCGTTTTCAAGAAAAATGGCCCCTGTTTGGTATTTCTAAGGTTCTATTTAGTTAATTTGTCATTAAGAGAATACAGCAGAAACAAAAGTTTATATGATTCTAACTTTTCTTAGCCTCTGTGTGTGAAATAATATGAATTTTACAATGAGTACCAAAAAGGCCCAATTGTGGCACTTTGGGCACCGATTCTCAAAAATTAGTCGATGGATTCGTTTTCAGCATTAAATTTTACGTAGGAATCCACATTCAGAAAAAAGTGAACACCATTTCCCATGAGGAGCCGTCTATGTACCTAACTAATAAGACTTGGCGCAAATGGGTTTTGACCCCCTTACAAACAAGGGCTGTTGTGCGCTCAACTGTAACAGCTAATTTGAAACAGATTTTACCAAGCAACAAAGGAATATATGCTCCATCCATACATGCTAAAAACATTCTGTCAATCCCACATTTTTAAAACCATACTCAATTTTAAAAAGTGGGACATTTTTTCCTGACTCGCACTGTATATATATATATATATATATATATATATATATATGTGTGTGTACACACACACACACACACACACACACATATATATATATATATATATATATATATATATATATATATATATATACACACACAATGTTTATAATGTGAAAGGAAATGAGAGAATAATAAATCAAAGTTCCCCAGAGCTGTCCAGTGGTTTCGGCGACACCAGATTAACTTGACTGACAGACTTCAACCTCATTAATTAATTCCTTTGTCGGGGGCAAGTGTGTTGAACTATGACAAGTCGAAACCATTATTCTCTCATTTCCTTTCACATTGGAATTATTTTCATGAGAGTTGCCAAAGCTGTTGTTTATGTTATTTCCTTACATTTTTTTTTTTTTTTTTTTTTTTTTTTTTGGGGGGGGAGTGGATTTTCACTTTTTGAACTGCAGAGTTTTAAAAAATATGTTCTGCCATAACTCGCAGTTTACTATACATTCTCCCCATTTTCTTGGGGGGGGGATGGGCATTAAAAATGGATTTGGAAGGAGGGCCGTGCTCTCTACCTTTTGGAATTGCCGCCTCTGCCTACATGAGCAAAATGTGATTTGTCTAGGATTCGGAAAATTAAGTAAATACATATTAATGGAGTATATCCCTACTCTCTTCTTTTATTGTAACAGGGTTATTACGGTGGAATAAGACTTCAAGAGCTGGAGAAGAAGTGGAATTAAACTGCCCATTATCAGCAATGTCTCAAATCTTTGAATATGTCCTTTGGAAAAAAAAAACCACACAACTCTTCGTGTGCTTTGAAAATAATTGTACGAAAGGATATGGTGATCATGAATTAGTTACATCTAATTTTTCGAGCATTTTGAAGATACCAAACGTTTTACTTGATGACGAAGGCAGATACACATGTGAAATCCATACAGAATATGACATTGTCATATGCTACATAACATTAATAACTAATGGTAAGTCTTTACTTCGAAAACTGTTGCTCTGTATTTTGCTATTAAAGATCGAATGTCTCAACACTATGGTTGAAAATACATGGACACAAGAGCAGCTGTGTTTACTGTTAATGATATTCACTTGGAGATCCAGTGGGTATAAAAAAAATCAAAATAGAGAAAGAGAAAATGGAGAAAAGGAGGAAAATTCATTTCCCCCTAATGCATAAGAAATAGTGTTTTCAAAGGGTTTTAAAAACAAAAATTTCGAAAGGCTCGGTCGCTTCGCTTCCACGCACATCATGTTTATTCAGGATCTCGTACTTCTGCGCTCCCAAAATAAAGAATATGTTGCATAACAGCATTTTGAAAAGATCAAAATTCGAAATAATTCTAATTTCATGCCTCCCAAATAACATTTCTAAAGGGTCAACATTCGAAAATAAAATCCGAACACTCGGTCGCCTTGGCCTTGCTAAATTCCTCGAATACTCTTTATGCTTTATAATACATTAATTCTCCCCCACATATCATATTGCAACATGATTTGGGCAAATACTGCCAAATACAAGATTAATCCAATACTTTTACTGCAAAAGAAAGCACTACGTATATGCACGGGCTCACACTACAGAGCGAACTCCGACCCGTTATTCCATAAACTCAACACCCTTAAAGTCTCTGACATAAATACACTCCAAATAGCCCTATTTATGTTTAAAGTCTTTATACATCAAGTTCCATCTCCACTTAGCGATATGTTTATGCTCAACAGAAGTATTCACTCATACCCAACCCGTTACGCTAATAATTACCACTTAAATAATCCTAAAACTTTGTTAGCACACAAATCTATTAGACATACCGGTCCCGATATATGGAATTCACTACCAGATGCAGTCAAGTCACACACTACTCTCTATTCTTACAAGGCAGCCGCCAAAAAGTACCTCGTCAAACTGTATGATGACTCTGGGCGTAAATGACATATTACATCTTCTTTTCTCCTCTTTCTCCCTCTTTCTTTCTTCATCCTCCCCTTCTCCTTTTCTCTCTCTCTCTAATATCTCTTCAACACAGTCCACTTTTCTACTTACCATCCTCTTCTATTTATATTTTCTTTCTCCATACATCTCATCTCATCCCCATCCTTAACTGACTTATATTACTTTGAATACAACGAAAAGTCTTTTTTCTTTCTTTTTTTTTATCTTTTCCTTTTCTTTTTTTAATATCCCCCTTTCTTTAGTATTTCCAATTTTTTTGTATAGGATTGTCACTCCATCAAGCTTTGCTTATGTGACAATCCTTCTTTATGATTCATTTACGTTAATTATATAATGCAATTACTCTATTTGATAATGTATTAATATTTGTTTATTATGTTGTAATTCAGTTTGTAAAATATGTTTGAAGAAAAAAAGGATAATAAAGATAAATAAATAAATCAAAATCAAAAATCAAAATTAAAATATAATTCTTCATGATTTTCGTGAATATGACAGGGATTTTCAATATTCAAAATTTTAGAGAAGCTCCAACTATAGCTAGGTTGCTGCTGTCCTTTGTGATTTTTTTCACAAGGGTACAATGCATATAAATTTGTGTTTTGAGGGTTAAAAATTAAATGGATAAAAGTCTAACGCTTGATCGCTATGCTTCCTCGTTTCTATTGCTATTTATCAAACTTTGACTTTCCATCTAGGGTTAAGTGCATCGAAATCATTTTCACGATAGTCGTTTTTCAAAAACGGGAATTTAATAATCTAGTTTGTATTTTTGAGCTGATCTGTTTGAATGGTTGGGGGAGGGGCGCAATTTCTATTGTTTGTCCCGAGCGCCATAATCCCTAGATACGCCACTGTGAAAAACCATTCAAATCGCATTTTTTAGATGTTTATATTGTCTACATTCTTCGTAATTTTAATTTTGGTATCAAGTTTTTAGACAATTGTCACGAATATACTTGCAATAGTTGAATTTTTACGTAAAATACTTTGTTTTATTGTCGAGCTGGGCATAAATTATCTTCCATAGGATTAAACTTGAATGTGAATATACCACTTCAGGGGGGGGGGGGGGGGGGGGGACTCAGGCAATCTTGGTTAAAAGACATCGTTCAGCAGAATAAATTCTTGATTGGGATTTGCAGTCCACTACACCAAAAGGGCAGGTAGTAACAGAACAATTACACATAAGAGCTATTATGGAAACTTATCAAACATGAAAATATGTATAGCATAGCATGTACTACAGTGTTATTCAATCTATTCCATGTAACTGGACAGTGTAATGAAAACTTCACTCACCTCTCTTTAAATTTATTTTAGGCACATACAGTGTGTCCCCTAAAAAAGTTAACAATTGGAAAAAGTCTCCCCAAATAAATATTTCTGAATATTTTCATTAAATTTTAATTCTTTTAGATAGCTTAGGGTCCTTCCCATACAATAACGCCAAAAAATCTGACTGGTTATTACGCTTGAGTGATCTTAATCTGCTTTTTTGAAAAGCTGCAAAATCCAGACTTGACAAGAATTGGTATTTGTTCTGACTGGTATCAACAAAGTTGAGAACCGTTTGAAATTGACAGTTGAAAAAAGGTCTCCTGAATTAAATATTTCAAAACGTTTTCAAGAGAATTTCATACCTGTGGTTAGCTTAGGATCACTTCTATCAAATGACAATAAGATATGTCCCTGTATTTTACGTTCGAGTGAGCAAAAGCAACTTTTGTGAAATGGTGCAAAATCCAATCTTTACAAATGTTTGTTTGGTTCTGGCTTGTATGAGCCAAGTTGAGACTCATGAAAAGACTTCGAAATTTTATGTTCTGATCACTGAAAGACTATTTATGAAAGAACATACTTTGTTCAAGGTATTTCCTGAATTTATCCCATCAGAACTTTATGGTTGAGTAAGCAATCCAGATGAAATTGAATTACTCACCAAAAGTAACATTTTGAAAAACTCAGCAAAGTAGTTAATTGCTCACTCAGGATAGAATGTTGATGGGATGTGTAAGGATATACAGAGAACATAGCCTGTTATTTCATGAATTGTCTTTATTGATCAAAATATGGAAATTTCTAAGCCTTTACATGACTATCAGCTAGGCTGATACCAGCCAGAGCCAATATCAATTCTAGTCAAGACTGGATTTTTGCACCCTTTCACAAATTTGGCTTTTGCTCACTCAGACGTAAAATACTGTGAGATATTTTGGTGTCATTTGATAGAAGAGACCCTAAGCTATCCACAGGTATGAACATTTCCTAAACATATTTAGAAACATTTTAATTGGGGAGAATTTTTCCAACTGTTAGCTTTTTTTCTGGGACGCACTGTAGAGGGCCGGTGTGTCTGAAGTTGAACAAAATTTGTATGTGAACTGACTTGGAGATTTTAGCAAAGTATTAAAATATTCAGGGGCAACATTACGTGTATATTTGTACACAAATATACACGTAATGTATATATTTGTACACAAACAGTGCATTTTTGTACATTATTCTTTGTTTAACCGTTAACCAATGAATTTGTTTAAAGGGCCGCTGCAACCAAACGCAACCCAAATGCAAGTTTTTTGCTGTTGACGTGCAGGGATGCATACAACTAATATTCTGTTATTCAAACATCTAGATATGTTTCATAGATTTTTAAATGGTTTTTGAAATATTTTTTTCAACCTCCTAAGCTCCACCCTAAAAAAAAAGCTCCAGATCTCATTCCTGCAATGACATCATCTCTCAATCATCAGTCAGCTACACTAACATTCTACAATAGACAGTGGAATGTAACTTCCCCCAGCTCAGCACGTGCTCACAATAGAATTGCAAGCTTTCCAACAATACTTCCTCATTACCATTCTTTTCCTGGTGATGATACAGCATGTCTGACATAGCAACTACTATGTAGGCATTGTATGGTCTATTAGAACAGATGCTCATATCTGGCAAAGCGGCATACCACTGTCTCTCCTTAGCTCACTAATGATTGACAGATATCACTGCAGGAATAAGATCTGGAGCATTTGTTTTAGGGTAGAGCTTAGCATGTTTGAGAAAATGATTACAAAAAATATGTAAAGTCTAATAGGCCAGGAGCCTGTCCCGAAATAGTCACCCCATTTTACATATGAGATTTGACCCCTTAAAGTTACTTAGACCATCCATGTCATTCACAAAAAGCTTGACAGCTCGAACGAAGCCGTTGGGTTTGGCCCCCAGAGCCCCCAAAAGGACCACAAAAAAGCAAGATGCTTATAAAGCATGGCCCCCAAAATTGTAATGAAAATAAATTTCACAATTTCTTAAAAATCCAATAAATGAAACAACACATTCACTACATACACAGACAAGCTAAGACAAAAGTACTGCATTCCCACACACATGCACACGCGCACACACACACACGCACACGCACACGCACACACACAAACCCTGACATTTCTATAAATTATCAATTAAATAATTTCTGCAAAGTTTCTTAAACGAGGATAATGTCTTGCATTGTTTTTGAGTAGTTGGTAACTGATTCCACTTTTTTATAACGGTAACTGTTAGTGAATTTAGTGAGGAAGTAAGTCTTACTTTTGGTTGATGAAAATGGTCTTTTTGACGAGTTGCATATGAATGAATATTAGAATTTTTGGGTAAACATACTACAGTACTTTTCCGGAAAAAACGTTATGTCTTATAGAGTACATAAAAATTAGAGTATTAAACGTGATTAACTCATGTTAAGGCAAAATTTGCTTCTTTTTAAAAAAGGGTTTACTTGCACATTGCATTTGTGAATTTGTAATTATACGAAGAGACCTTTTCTGTAAAATACATAATTTGTTGAGATGTGATTTATAAGTATTACCCCAAATATAGTTCCAGTAGTTAAATGTGGCAAGACAAGGCTATTGTAAAGAAAATACAAAACATTATTGGGTAGCATGAAGTTCAATTTATATAGGATACCAACATATTTAGAGAGTGATTTAGAAATTTCTGAAATATGTATACTCCAGTTTAAAGACTCATTGATTGTAACTCCAAGAAATTTTATACTTTTCAACTTAGATATAACAAGATTATCAATGACAATATGCGATAAGTCATTGGGCACTCTCTTGTTCCTTGACCTAAATATAACATAATTTGTTTTGGTTGTATTCATAGATAATTTATTGACTTTGAATCAGGAGGAGACTTTTGAAATTTCCCTGTTCACCGATGAGACGAGTGTTTCTATATTACTATTACTCATAAGAGCACATGTATCATCGGCAAACAGGGAAAATTTTAAAACAGAAGATTTGATTATATCATTTACATATATAAGGAATAAAAGAGGGCCCAAGACAGATCCTTGCGGAACACCACAATGACTATGCTGTATCAAAGATTTGACACCATTGACCATCACATACTGATTCCTTTCAGACAAATAATTTTCAAACCAATTTAAAACAACACCTCTGACACCATAAAAATGGAGCTTCTTCATAATATGTGATGGTCAATTGTGTCAAATGCTTTTGACAAGTCCATAAAAACACCAATGCAAAATTTATCTTTTTCAATTTCATTTTGTATATGAGTACATAAATTTGAAACAGCTAATGCAGTTGAGAATTGTTTTCTAAGACCAAATTGTGCATCGGTTAAAATATTATTTACCTGTAAAAAAACTATATAAACGTTCATGAATATTTTTTTTTCAAGAATTTTAGAGAATAAAGGAAGGATGGCTATCGGTCTATAATTAGATAAGTCATTTTAGTTCCCTTTTTTTATAAACTGGTACTACATGTGCTAATTTCAAATTATTAGGCACGATTCCTGTACAAATTGATTTATTAAATACGTAGCATAATGGTTCAACAAAACAAAATATAGATTTCTTTATCATTTTGGGATCTATACCGTCCACTTGATTTGGAAACATTTAGAGAAGAAACTATTTTCAGTATTTAATGAATTGAAGTAGGTTTTAAAAACAAAGAATTTGGTGACTCATTTCCAGTTAAAAGGGAATCATATGAAATATTTACAGGTGGAATATTTTCTGTAATTTTCTTGCCAATATTCAGAAAATAAGAATTGACGTTTTCTGCTATGTCTTTTAATGGGTTTAATTTGACATTATCACAATATATAACTGAAGGTAACTTCTTACATCGTTTACTACCAAGTATATCATTTATGTTCTTCCAATTTTTTTGGTTTCACCCTTTATTTTGTTGAAGACAAGATAGTAATATGTGACCCTCCACCACAAAACGACCAATAAGTCGCAATGGGAGATTTAGAGTAAACAGCTGAAGAGGGTGGTTTGGGGTGGAAATTTTGATTCTAAGTTTTTTGTATTTTCTGAAAGTTCATTTAATTATCTACCATCTGACACAATTTCACGTTAAAATACCTTGTTGAAATTTCTGCTTTTCTGATATAGCTTTAAAACTATGCACTGTCTGACATTCAAATTCTAAAGAAACAAAGAAATATATCTATTCTGAAGGTATGGAAAGTTTCAACCCAATCCAATTAGCACTTCACAGTGTATGCTAGGGAGTTTTGACTCAACCTTTTGTGCGACAAACAGTAGGACACAGATTAGGCGCTCTTAAATATTCACTCTTCTTTAGACCCCGTTTTTTCTATTGTTTTTTTTTTCATTAGCCTGTCTGACACGTTGACATTCTTATTGTTTGCTTAGTCCAAACAAGACAAGTTATATATCATTTTAAAGCTTAGAATCTGAGCTTTCAAACTGCGTTGAAATTTTAAAAACCCAAATTTCCGACTTATTGGTCGTTTTGTGGTGGAGGGTCACATATTCAGATTTTGCAGTACGTAATAAACTTGTCAATTTGTTCTTATATTTGATGTACTTTTTCTTATATTTATCACATTGGTTTTTCAAGAACTTTTTATATATTCGATTCTTTTTCTTGCTGGATTTCATTAAGCCAATTGTCAACCAGGGTTTCTAAAAATCACTTTTATTCTGTGACTTTGGCTTCAGTTCTGGAAAACATTCAACATATATTGAATGAAAGATTGACATGAAAATATCGTAACAATTATTAGCATTATCAGAGGTATAAACACAACTCCAGTCAACTTCGCATAGTTTTTTTTTTTTTTTTTTTTTTTAACTTGAGTATGTTTTCATCATTGATTAGCCTTTTCTGTAATTGTGGTTGACTTTCAATGATGATCTTTTTCTGGTTTTTTTTTACACAAAATATAGGGAAGTGGTCAGAGAAATCAGCTATGAACAAACCAGAGTCAATTGCATTATCTAAGGAATTACAAAATATGTTATCAATTAAAGTTGCACATGTCTTAGATATTCTTGTTGGTTTGATTATCAATGGGTACAAGTTATGAGAAAACATTGTTTCTAAAAATAAATTTGTTTTTTCATGGGAATTTGCATTCAATAAATTTATATTGTAGTCACCCAAGATAAAGACTTCTGTATTATTTTTATTTACAATATATCTAAAAATTTAATTCATCTAGAAAAGTTTCAATGATTGTATTGGGGACTCTATAAACACATCCAATTATCATGAAATTCCTCACAAAAAGTATTTGAGCATTTTCTTGGTTGAATTTCTAAGGGATATTCACTAGCAATATTCAAATACAAATTTTCATCACAAACTTTAACATCATCCTCACATATCAAAAATGGGTTTATTTTCTTATTTTTAAATTGATCGGAATCAACATTTTTGTTCAAATGGAAGTAAGTATTGGTGTTGCCAATATCGACAAATCACTTATACGTAATGAATTCAAACTGAAAGTATTCGCAGACTATTTTCTTCCGTCACTGAGATTCCACCTCACGGTAAATGAGCTTACTGATACTCATCTTAAATCATTGGATGCTTTGTGCAATAGATTCTTAAAGAAATGGTCCGGTCTCGCTAAACCGGGTTCGTTGGCGTTTCTTCACATGCCTGAATGCCTTAACATACCCAATATTTCTGACTTGTATTACCAAACACATGCAATAAATTACACGAGAATAAGATCCACTGGTGATGCAAATGTTAATCACTGCTTAGACGTTGCTCTACAGAGAGAATCTCAGTGGTCAAGGAAAAAGTCTACAGTGGTTAATAGCAATAACGTTTTCAAATCACTACAAAATGCTGATGCTACACTCCCAACAATGAAAAAGGAAATCAAAAACCTTTTTATTCAAGAAAGATCACAAAACTGGCTGAACCACATCCAGTCACTTTCAGTTCAAGGCAAATTTTTTGAACTCGTAAACCTGGAATCAAAATCAGTCGACTGGAAGAGTTTGATCTACAATTTACCGCATAAAGTTGCAAAATTTCTCATGAATTCGCTTTCAGATACATTAAACACAAATGCAAACCTTTCCCGATGGGGAAAAAGGACATCAGCGAATTGTAAGAAGTGTGAAAACAGAGAAACGGTACACCATGTCTTAAAGGCGTGCCCTGGATCCCTCGAAGAGGGACGCTTTACCTGGCGTCATGACAACATTCTATTGTATCTTGCTGAAATTATTCAAAAAGGCATTGCTTCTCTCAGCGACGCCATTATGTACACAGATATAAATGTAGATCAATGGACAAAGGAAGGTATCTCAACCATCCCCCTAGAGTGTACCCAGACTAACCTTATTCCAGACATTTGCGTGTTTTGGAAAAACACTAAGAAACTTCTCATACTAGAATTATCAGTTCCTTTTGAATCAAATATACCCAAAACCCACGAATACAAATCAAACAAATATGCCCCCCTAGTTACCGACATACAGGCTAACGGATATTCCGTGGTATTTCTTCCTTTGGAAGTTGGCTCTAGAGGTCACATATCACCAGACAATGTCACGAGACTTAAATCGCTGTTAAATGAAATTGGCAAGCCTGTCACATCTAAACAACTCCATCACAATCTTTCGAAACTTTCTGTTGTATCCTCGTTCGTCATCTACTACTCTAAGAATGCCCAAAAATGGGAAACCAAAACCCCCCTTCGTGTTACTAACATGTAAGGGATTGTCCACCCTAGAACCTTTCTTTCTCTATTAGCCTCGTCTCATTGTCTGATCTAGCTGATATTTATATAATAGTGAATGCGTAACCTCATTTCTCAGCTGCATGATTTAAATTTATTATAAAATTCTGTTCCTCCTTAACAGTCAAAGTTTGTTTGTTGTTTATATTTACGTCACCAAATTTTGATTAGCTTTCTTCTTTCCTCATATCACTTATATTATCAGCTAAAATACAAGTCTACTAACGTGGAGAATGGGGTAGCACAGTATATATTTATATGTTAAATTTGCTAAAACATTTTTTTTTTCATTATATAAAAGATATTAGCCTTTTCTAGTTCGGAAGCAATATTTTTTCCCCTTGTTTCTATATGATTCTTTTTTTTAATTTTTTTTTTAAATATTAGTATTTACCTGTTTGTGCTTTTGCTAAAGATGTCTTCTTCTTTTTACGCCCTGCATTTACCACTTAATTTGGTTTTGACCTGGGCTATTATGTCTCCTTTGTTGTGCACACTCTTAAAATGTTGGGTAAATTTAGTTGGGTAACTGCTGGTTGGTTAAAAATATTCCCAATTCTGGGCTATTATTAACCAACTGGACACTCGAGTGGTGTAACCAATATTGGCCAATACTTTTTACCTAAATATTGGGCATATATTAACAGTATTTGGTAATTATGGGTTGGGTACTTGTTGCCCTGTAGTTGTGTCATTTTGTCACATTTCCTTTGCCAGTTGGGTAAATTTTGTTGGGTAACTGATGGTTGGTTAGAAATTCGCTTTTGCCCAACTTGTGGTAAATATTTTTACCCAATATTGGGGAAAACACTTATATGAATATTCATGAATTTTTAGTAGTGTACGGTTTGGGGTGGCCCGATTTACTAACTGTCACCGAATGCATAAAAAAATATAAGGGGTATATAAGAGCTTGCACTAGTTTGCACTAACTGGATAGGATAGGACTAGGATAGGATAGGTTAAGATATAGAATAGGATAGCTTAAAATAGGATAGGTTAGGATTGATTAGGTTAAGACCCAGAAGGACGTAACAAGCAGATTTCATTTTTTTTTTTACCTAGGTTGGAGGAAAAAGGAAACAATAAATTGGGCAGCTGAATTTGCCCAACCACATGATATTTGTTACCAAACAGCTGAACAAATAGAGGGTTGGGCAATCCTATTGGGTAAGATTGGTTGGGCAATAATTACCCAACTGAGAATATAACCAACAGTTGGGCAATTGTAGAGTTGGGTAAAATCTAATGGGTCACCAACTGATGGGCAATTTAATTTGCCCAACAACATAGTAAATGGATTGCCCAACATCAGTTGGGCAAATTTTAACCAAAAGTTGTGTGGACAGTATGTTGCCCAGTGTTGGTTAAAAATTGGGCATTTTTTTGCCCAACTTTTTTAAGAGTGCAAGTTTGACCAATAAAGTGATGCTAAAAAAAAAATTTAATTTGTAGTCATCATCATGTACATAATGATTAAATGGGAACATATTAATGCAAGTAGCACACAATGTATTTCGTGTAGTGCTTGAACAACTCATGCATATTTCACCACAAGTCACACACACATTATTCATTATCATACATAGAAATCATATTGTAACAAAGACTACACAAACATAAGATGAATAGGTTCTGTAATGTGCAATTGAGAAGAAGTAAAATAAGTAAGGTAATTAATACCAGAGTATGAAAGTAGTGATGTCTAGAGACATATCTTACATATATATAGATAACTTTATACGGAATACATTTTAGACTTTTAGTTCTGGTTAAATGAAGAAACAGTCCACATATTTATTACATATGGCAGAGTCTAGTGAGCTCATTCTTGTCATGAATCTGTTTCCTCACTGTCTTGCCATCTGTTGCTTTCACAGAAATTATAATACGTCCGTCTGAAGACCATGCTGCAAAAATATTATTTTCTTGTTTACTAGCCATGTAGGCGTTGTGCAAAAGACTACGGTTAGCTTCTGTTTTTGTGTTTTTTGTAATGTATAGTCATACACCTTCCTTCTGCAAAGAAAGGGGTTTTTCTCTATATCCAGAACATTTGGGGAAGCAAAGCTAGGTTTAGGAGCACTTTGGTGTTTGTTTGTTTTTTCAGGGGCGTGTTACACCCCCTTCCCGATGGAAATTTTGTCAGTTTTTGTATTTTTGTAATGTACACCCATACCTCTTCCTTCTGACAAAATTTGGTGCATGGGGGAAAAAATCCCCAATTTTGAGGGGCGGTCTGACAACCAATCCCGACGGAAAATTTTGTTAGTTTTTGTGTTTTGGTAATGTGTAGTCATACACCTTCCTTCTGACAAAGTTTGGCGCATATGTTAGATGGGTTGAGATCGACCCGACTTTGCTGCCCTTTTGGCCCGGGGGGCTCTGGGGGCCAACCACGGCGGCTTCGTTCGAGCTGATAAGCTTTTTGTGAATGGCATGGATGGTCTAAGTAACTTTAAGGGGTCAAATCTCATATGTAAAATGGGGTGACTATTTCGGGACAGGCTCCCAGACTATAAGAAACATATTTAGATGTTTGAGTAACAAAATATGAGTTACATACATCCCTGCATATCAACAGAAATCAACTTGCATTTGGTTTGCAGTGAACCTTTAAGTAAGGGTGAGCGTGATGCTGTCTCCTAGCTCGAAGAACAACACTAGGAGTGCGGTTTTGAATGCGCTAAAGTCTTTGAATTGCAGTTATTGGGTCATGAATTAGGAAGGTATTGTCATAGTTCAGCCGACTAAGGACCAGCGAATAGCCAGTGTCGTGTAGTAACACGCTTCTACTGTCAACAACATCTTCTCACCTTTAAAATGATGTGAAGGTGAAAATTCAGAGATTAAGTTTCAAGTTTCAAGTTTATTTATTTAAACCAATCATTTAAACATATTGCAACAATTTCATTAAAAAAACAAACATAAGAAGTTAATCATGAAAGGTTTGGGACCCCAAAAAGGCAGAGCTTGTGAAAAAGGGGCCCTTAAATAACATTAAAAACATAAACAAAAATATCGAACAAAAATATGTAACGTTTATAATGAAAAACGTATTTACAATAATAACTAAAGGGTATAAGTTGACGTGAAGAATCATACACAAAACATACTCATACACCCACACATGCGCACACACACCCACACGAATATAGGCACACACTCACACAACATTCTACCACACATGGCTTCCCAGGACTCAATCTAAACTACTTTGCAATATTTCAAAAAAATATTTTCGACACATATGTTTGAATCTAGTCAGTGTCGTAGTAGATCTGATGTTTAGCGGTAACTTATTCCATTCTTTGATAAAACAGTTACAAAAGAGTTTAGAGCAGTTTGTGTTCTTGCATACGGTTGATGAATAAGATTTCTCTGACGTGTATTGTAAGTATGGATGACAGAGTTAGAAACCAATGCATCTTTCAAAAATAAATAATGATCGGATTGGGATTACAGCATAAATATCAAACAATTCATAGAAACCAATTTTTCAAAAGGTAAAATATCAAGTTGCAGAAATAATGGTATACTTGGACTTCTATAGTATGAATTTGTAATAAACCTTATAACTTTTTTCTGAAGTACTTGTGACTTATTTTTATGGCACCTATAAGTATTTCCCCACGCAACATTACAATACATTAAATGTGGCATAATAATAGCATTATAAAGAGTAACTAAGGTTTGCTGGGATAAAAAGAACCTCAACTGGGAAATCACACCAACGCTACGAGAAACCTTGGCATAAGTTACTCAGGTGATCTTTCCATGATAAGTGATCATCAACTGTAACACCAAGAAACCGTACATTTTGACTTCGGTCAATCTGATGACCACCTATCATTAACGGATCAGCATTAAACCATTTACAAATATTGTGAGCTTCAACAAAACCATTTACAAATATTGTGAACTTCAACATTAGCTGATGAAATAAGAATTTGCATGTTTTTGTGATGAGCAAGTAAACAAGCATCATCAACAAAAAGTGAATAAGTAAACAAACCAGATGAGTTTATAATGCCATTAATGTAAATGAGAAACAATAAAGGGCCCAGGACTGAGCCTTGAGGTACACCACATTTTACATTTCTCGATTGTGATTTAACTCCATTAACCACTACAAACTGTAGTCTATTATACAAATAATATTTGAACCAAGTTAGAGCTATCCCACGAACACCATAATGCTCAAGCTTGCTTAAAGGTGTAGCATGATCGATTGTGTCAAAAGCCTTTGACAAATCCAAAAATATACCAAGGCAATATTTACCACTTTCAGTTGCATTTATGACAGTATTTACCAAATTTAAGACTCCCATGCTCGTAGAGGATTTTTTTTTCGAAAACCGAATTGCTGCGGAATCAAAATATCATAAAGTCGAAGGGAATCATCCAATCTTTTATACACTATTTTCTCAAGAATCTTTGAAAATATTGGTAATATTGCAATGGGTCTTTAATTCTCTATGCATTTACGATCATTCTGTTTTTAATAAAAGGACTACCTTAGCTATTTTCAATTTCTGTGGTACAATACCTTGAGACAAGGACTTATTAAAAATATCACATAAGGGATCTACAATGCATTGTATACAACTTTTTACTACCTTTGGGGAAATATCATCTGAGCCACACGACTTTGATGGTTTTATGGCAGAAACAACATTAGTAATTTCATGAACAGACGTTGGTCTAAAATACAAGGACGAGGGTGATCCTGCACTGACAGATATTGTTTATACGAGGTTTGGACATGTGGAATTTCCTTACCTATTTTAGAGGGCAAGTCAATAAAATACTTATTAAGATATTCTGCTTTATGTAATTTAGACTGTAAAGATATATCATTATGGTACATTTCATTAGGAATTGGGGTCTTCTTCCCCCTCCCTAACACTTCATTCATTATAAGACCATGTCTTTCTAATATCATATTGCGTAGTCCGACATCATCTTAATAACTCTTTTTACTTTGACGAACGAGGTTTGTCAACATGTTCTTATTATGGTAAACATAATTTTTCCGATTAACCTCATTTTGACTTTTAATAAATGTATTATAAAGCTTGTGTTTCTGATTAATAGATTTCAGAAGACATGGGGTAATCCATGGTTTCCTACATTTCTTCTTCACATGCAATTCAACTACAGGAAAATGCAAGTCATACAAAGCAGAAAATGTATTAATAAAATAGTCATAAGAATCATTAGCATCAAACAAATTATACAGACTAGACCAGTCTGTGTCAAGAAGATTTTGCTTGAAGTTATTAATTTTCTCATCACTAATAACACGCCTAAACACTTTACTATTTACACGAGTCGGTTTGTTGATCAAAGAAAACAAACCAAAATGACATCACTATTAAGTAAGTTAATATTAAAATCACCCATGATATATATGTCTTTCTCATAAGCTCATTGATGTTGTAATATAATGTGTACAGGAAAGAAGGGTGTGCTTTTGGGGACGGGAGCTTAAATTTCACTACATAATATTCACCAGGAGTCTAATTTCGGGAATCCCATCGGCCCTTCTAGACGCGCTCAGTTGAAGGGAACGTGGGGGATTTAAAAAAAAAGCTTTCCTGCTTTTTACATCATAACATGAAAAGATATTACAGTTTTAAAAGACTGATATTAATAACTTTTATAATATTTCTACGAATAGATTATTGATCAAAATTTACGAAACGTAAAAGGAAATTCGTTTTAAAATGCACAGTTCTTTTCCTACCTGTTGACTACTGCTTTATAATAATGTTTTCACACGTAGTCCCACCTGAGAAACTGATACTTTTGGATAATGACACCGATGAGATCTTAAACAAATCTCTCAAAGTCATAAATGGGACTAATCGGACAATCAGATGTCAAACCAGTACATCGGTTAAACCTACTGTCAATCTGGAGTGGATCATCCCTCACGGGTTACAGGTCGTCAACGAGACTGACGATGAAGTCTATGATGAGCATAACAGACGTCTTCTTGTGCCATCGACCATATTATCATTCATCCCAACAAATAAAGACCATGGGAAAAACATAACCTGTATATCTAATACTGATAATGACGCTGAATCACTAAAGACATCAGTTTTCTTCACAACAGAAGGTTTGTATTAAAGCTATTATGTTATTTTTTCTTTCTTTTGAATGATTTCCTTTGTACTGTTGTGTTATCTTTGGATTATGTTGCATTTCCATGTGTCTTTGTAAGGAGGCCCCTTATGTACAACTGTGTTTTGATCATTGAATAGGCCATCCTTGGTAAAGAAGGCAAATTTTAGATGAATAATGAAATAAAGAAATTATGAAGTTAGAACCATAGCCTTCTTATATGCAATATTAAATAACAAGAGTAACAACAACCAAGAAGACCACCAATTACAAAAAAAATAATGAAATAAAAAATCACCTCTTCAACCCTTCCGTATGCTTTAAGGCCACCGCACACCTTACGATCGGTCTGCGATCCGATTTGTTAAATAAATCGCTATGGCATTAAATATTGGCATTTTAACAAATGAAATATACCCTATTCAGGTTCTGAAAAGTAATATGAATACTAAACATAGGGTTTTGGTGAGCTGTCAGCTTTCTACAGGGAATACGGGCAAAATTAGTTTCAAATCGTGGGCAGTCGTGCGATTTTTCTGACGTCACTACGACTCGGAGCCGATTTGTCATTCCACGGACTAGAAAACTCGGCAAAAGCCGTATTATCGAGATTAATATCTGTATGACTATTCAGACCCTCAGTCAAAAATATTTTTTCGTTTTTAAATGATTTGTCAAATGATATTACATTTTCTTCTGAAATCGGATGGCAGACCGATCGTAAGGTGTGCGGTGGCCTTTACATATCCATCATTTTGATTTTGATTTTGTACAAAAGAGTATTTAAATAATTTCCATTTTTTCAAATGCAATTTGAAAGAGGATGGAATGTACTGATAAAACTAATGCCTGAAATAATGTTTTGACCAAATTATTAATTTATTTCACTCATTCATATTTTGTGTCACTCAAAATATTCAGGTATTTCATCTCCTACATCTACCACGTATAAAGAAGTACCTCAACACAACAACGCCACAACCCCCAGGGAACCCCCGGACTCGTCACCCTCAGCAAATGGCAACGAGGATGGTTTTTAGAATTTACCACTTTTTTAAACAATAATCATCACCAATCTTAAATTGAAGCTATTATTATTAGTATTATTATCATCATCATCAATGTTAATATCCTTATTATTATTATTATTATTATTGTTATTGTTATTATTATTATTATTATTATTATTATTATTATTATTACTACTACTACTACTATTATCATCATCATTACTATAATCATCATCCTCATCACTATCAATTTTGGTAATGTTGACACGCAAATCGATATGAATAAAATTTTTAGATAAACAAAAATGATAAATAATGTGCCTTCATGTATGCCTACATGGAATGTGTTGACAATTTCAATCATTTATAATGACCAATGATGCTCTAATGCACATATAGACCCTACAAAGAGGTTGGAGGGATGTATACAATTATGATTGTTTCTACTATAGTTAGTGTTGGAATAGTCTTTATATTTATTTACAACTTTTTTCTTCTGTAAAGGCATGAGACAATTGCTAGATTTTGGCAATTTCTACACTAAATGCAATGAAAGAATCAGCTGTACAATTCGTACTGAATTGACAGTTATATAAGTTTTCTTATTTGTCCTTGTATTCATTTAGGTGTTACCTGGCAGATTTGGCTATATTCCGCTGGATTTGCTTTGTTTATTGCACTCTCTGGGATTACTTTTAAGATTATCGTACTACGAAAGACGAGGAAACAAAATAGTATGTGTACTCACTGGTTGACATCCTAATGTAATATTTATCTAGTAAATAGGTTCCTCCTAGGCTTAAGCAAGCTACCAATTCCCACTTTTGTGCAGTGTGAAATGTGTAAAACAAGCCTATATATACCATTTCGATTCATCTCCTTATTTCTTTTAAAGTTATCGAAGCGATATCTCATCACAAGGACAACTTTCTGTGAAAATGTTATGTATGACAGATACTCTCATATTCACATATTCACATATTCACAACTTGATTGAAAAATCTATAATACAACTATAGATTATGTATATACAGTGCTGGTCAAAAGTTTCATTACACCCTGAATTTTAAGATGATTTTTAAATTCAATTTTGTATTTGTAGAGGAATGACCTTCTCTTAGGCACTGACAAATGTGCTACAGATTCGGTTACACATTATATGAATACTATGTTTTGATACGTGCAGTTGTCATTTACGTGCTTGGTTGGATAGCTATAACTGACAATAAATGGCATATTACAACACTTCCAATTTAATGTCCTGTTCTGTTAAATTAGGAGAAAACGAAGTATTCATTAAACAGTTCAAATGTAGCCACAGTTTGGTTATAAGCTTGCAAATGCAATGAATTTTAAAAGAATTATTACTTGAAATGTCCATTCAATATTCTACCAGAAAGGGTCAGGGATGTTGCCTAGACATTCAAGTCGTCCAACACCAAGCTGTTTAGGTCAAGGTCCAAAGACAGAGACAGAACAAGCCTATCCATTGCAATTCTTTAATGATCTTCTTGTACTTTTGTATAACATCTGTTTTTTGCCTAGCTTACATGTGCTTGGGGGTTACTATATTGCTACAATGAAAAAAATAACAAAATGAAAATTTTAATACGCAACTTCTAAAGAGAAAGATTACTGGTATCTTTTACTGAGGAATACAAGTTTGTTACTTTCGTGTCGAACCCACAAGTATGTCGTAACCACAGAAACGATCAAGAAGTGCCCCCTGCTCGCTTTTCAATACTATTAATCTATGAAAGAGGTTAATGTCTTTAACTTAATAGTCTAGAACTGTTTTGATAAAAATTAAATTGGTGTTTTGTACAGAGTTTCTTGATCAAAATGGATGCCGAAACAGCCTACTGAAACAAGCAATGCGATCTTCAATGTCCTAAATCAGGAACCTTTCACAAAACATCACTGGAACAACCCCCTACATGAACATTGAAATTACATCATATTCAGGATCAGTGGTTACAAAATCAATGAGATATAACTTGAAATCAAAGCTTTAGTGAGCTTAGTTTCTATTCCTTAACCCTAAATGGCCTATGTGGGACGAGTTGAAAAAATCTATGGTGTACCAAAACTTGTGACCAGCACTGTATATAACAAAATTCAGTTACAAGTAACATACCCAAGTTTTTTTTTATAGTGTATTATTACCCCGGTTAGAGAATTCAATATTTTCATTCCTCGGTCACCACCAAACCACCAAACCGACTCCTCACGTACTCCAAACCAAATCTTAGCCAGTCGGAGTAATGAAGTTATTCGTTCGGTCGCTTGACGTTGTAGCGTCGGTCGCGTAGGTGTGGCCAAGGTATCAGCGATATCTTTGTATTTGTTGGACGCAGGAAAGAATACATCAACGCCTGATGTAAGAGCCTTGAGGGTTATCCCTAGAGACCAGTTAGATGAAGACGAGCCGTCTGCCACTCTCCGTTCCCAAAGTGCGATGACGGAATCTAGACCAGTACAACCACTTGCTCCTGGAGCCCCGATGCTGACACTTGTTCCTCTTTCCAGTGAGGCTTTGGTAGAACCCTCCTTAACAGGACCAATCGGTGAAAGCTCCGGATCGTCTGGGGGATCCCACTCCAAACTTAAGACTCTTAACACCAGAAAGGTAAATTGATACTGATGTGTCGAACACCCTTTAAATTAGCGATGTGTTGAAGAATGCAAGTTGCTATATATTTTGTTACAGTAACAAATGCATCTGATAAAATTATGAATCATTTGATAATTAATTCCCTAATATGACTGCCTAATCATAGTTAACCAACAACTGCATTTCAAACAAAAGGAGAGTCACAAGTAAAATCTAATAAACAACACATGAATTTCTTTACATTTTTTGTGCAATTAATTTATGTTAATTCGCTGTATGTATTTATAACAGTTTTCAGGAAGAAAGGCAAAATCTATAGAGCTTTAATTTATTTGATTAAAGAAAAAAACGTATATTGATATTTTTCTCCTTATATATATATATATATATATATATATATATATATATTTTTTTTGTATATTTTTTTTTCATTTTCCAGGAAGGACCACTTGACCCGACAGCTGTCTACGCTACCGTCGAAAAAAGGAATAAAACAATACGAAATATCCCTAAAAGTGGAAAGGTCTCGACACTTTTATCACGGCAACTTACTTAATAAAAATCAATTAGCCAACGTGAGAAACTGACGACACTTCCCTTTAATCTAAGAAATCACAAATAATGGGATAGGAGGATGATCAAAATTTGAAATACATGACAGACTATGCTCGACCTTATCCAGTGCACATACTTGAGAGGATCCTTGAAACAGTTTTACCAGCTCTAAACGATTCACAGAAGAAAATACAATATGTTATGGTCTGAGCAATACTTTCACAATCGTTATAGAATAATAGATATTAATCATAGCCTTTAATTCTCTTTCAGGAAGATTTGCTGAACCAATCTGCACAATACGCGACAGTCAACAAGAAGCGTGATACCCCCCGAGGCCAAAATAGTAACCAGGTGCTGTGGACACTATTCTCTTTCTTCTTTAGTCTTCTTAATAAAAAATACACACAAGGTCTAAATTTCACTACGGTCCAAAAGATGTTACAGTAATAGTTCCTTGCGAACTACGTCATTTCTTTTGTCAACATAAATCTTTAACTTCGCAATGCTAAAGGTGTAAGTTGATAAATGTTTCTGTCTAGTTCTTTTTCACTTTGTGACACTTTGTGACACTTTGTGACTGCAGAGGAAAGCGGTCGCGAAGAAAAGGGGAATTACTGATGACTGTGATAAAATTGAAAGATATGCACTTTCGTTTTAAACAACAAATCTAATTATGCATGTCGATTGTTGTAATGAAATCAAACTGTACCTATCATGCAGTATTATACAAAAGGAATAAAGACCACTTTAAAGCATTGCTCCTTCATTATTTGAAGAGAAATATTCTTTTGCACTTTGAAGATTTTTCTGTTATTCCAAAGTTGCAAGTCATATAAAAAATATTATCTGGATTAACTCATTTTTTCTTTAAAACTTGACTCACCTATCATGTTATACAACATTGATTCCAGATGCTTCATATCGATATGGGCTATCAGTTTATCAACCAAGTCAAAACTGACGGCTCAGTTCCGCATGTATATAAAGCTACAACCTCTGGAATGGTAAAATATTCATTAAAAATAATATGTATATGAGTCAAATAGAACGTAGAAATTAATGATAATATACACTTCCGCCATAAAAGAAGGAATTTCGGTTATAACTGCAGCTTAATTCAGAAATTGAAAAAAAAATAAATAAATCAGGGCCTAATCAGAACCTGTAATTAAGATACACACTGTAAATTGCAAGTTGTTTGTAATTTAGATACAGACTGTAAATTGCAAGTTGTTTGTAACAATGAGATTTTTCAAAAATAGTTTTGACTGTTTTTTTATATAAAACTTTTAGTGGCTGTCATATATCTTTGCCATATCTATGTCATAATTTTGTAAACCTTTCATACAGCGTTATAAATCTTGTTCCTTCCTGTAAGGTTGAATATGCTGTGGTAACCAAAACTAAGGACAGGAGAGAGGAAGACCGAACACAAGTACCACACTCTAGGGTAATGCACTGTTAGTCAAGCTATTACTACTGGCCAAAGATACAACTCCCCTCCCCCCCCCCCATCTCTCTCTCTCTCTCTCTCCATATTTATACATGTATGTATAATTATATAAGCATCTAAATTGGTATCTACCTTTTTTTCTTTGCTTCATGCTGACATTCCCTTTTCTCGAAAAAAATAAATGAAACAAGTCGACACATGACTTTGTCGTGATAGGCTCATGGTTATATTGGTCGTTGAAGAGCTAGCCTCGTGAAGTTTGAATGTATCGTAGCAAGTTTGAAAAGGAGATCAAGGAAGGTGGCGCAACAACTAAACCAGTGTGGCAGAGAAAGAGCGACCGAGGAGGGAGCGTTAAAGAGAGATAGAGAGAGGAGAAGGCGGGGGGGGGGGGGGGGGGGGGTCATTGAAGGCAATTTTTGACTCTATTTCGGAACTATTCATTTACTGTCTGCTTTTAATCCTTGTAATATATATTTATATATATATATATATATATATATATATATATATATATATATCCAAACATCTTAAGGTTTCACGTATTGGCTCAAACAAATCAAAAGAAAACTGCTAGAAGCTTTTGTAATGCAACGTGGCGCATTTTATTTTCTCTTCAATATATATATATATATATATATATATATATATATATATACACACAGTGTTTCTTTAAAAAGGGAACCCAGGTTTCTCCAGCAACATTTCGTCAAATAAACATAACTTTATTTATTGTAATACATCATAAAAACAGGAATTTTATCCCCTTTCATGTGTTACGGTGCTACCACATTTGTGATGATAGAGTCTGGGTTCATTGAATTAAAACAATTTTAAACCAGCTATGTAAAAATTGATTTGGGCACGAGAGTGGGATCTATTCATCTCCACAATGAATGGCCATTCATTGAATCTCACTCTGCTTTCTCGAGCACACAAGAAACAGACAAAGCCGTCATTTGGAAGGACATTGAGGCTAATTTTGGACTCGTTTCTCATTCAAGGTTGCTTATATGTTGAAATATGAATAAGGAAACATCTCGAAATATCACTTTTCTTTGCTATGCGTCTTTATCATTTGTTTTGTTTCTTTGTATTGTACCTAACGGCATTACACTTTGCATTACTTCTGCGCAAACTACTTTTGACATCACTCACTTAAAACCATTCAAATGTATTCATGCATGAAAATATCATTACATATTTGATATCATATGAAAGAGGATGAATTGAGCTTTGACATGAATGACAAGAATCAACCCAGAAATATTTATTTTTCTTCTAATCGATGGGAGGAGTTGAGTTTCCTTTTTTAAGAAACACACTGTATATATTCTTGTTGGATTTCGTTCATTACAACTTTTATTTACAATTCTAAAGAGATCAAGATAATTTGCCCATATTTTCACCCTTTTCACTGCTGGTTCCATTCCACAGGTACCCAACAAACCTGGAATAGAGTACGCAGAAATTGACTTCAAATCAAAGAAGAATCAACAGGATCAAAAGCCTAGGAGAATCTGAGCTTCGAAAAAAAGAAGGATGAACATTCAAGAAGTGCGTAATTTGTTATTTTCTTTTTCATTTCGTTTATATTTCCATTTTTTGTAGGGGAGGGTTTGTTCCTATAACGTTAATAATTGTATAACTATGGATAATTTATTGCATGTTCGTGGAGTTGCGCGTTTTAAAGAGGGTGACAGATTGGTGGTTTTGTGTACGTGTGCGTGTGTGTTTGTTTATTTATTCCTTTGTATCGTATAGAGCTATGGTTGTTGTGTGAGCGATTATTATTCTCTCTTTGGCTGAATTAATGAAAACCAAGTATTAACTGACAATCAGTTTACTTAATTCTTAAATATTTTGTATCTGTTCACTTATCTCTTTGTTTGCTGGTCCATGATTCAGTTGCCGAGTCATATAATGATTACATTTTGAAGTAATTCCGGAATGGTATGCAAATACATTACCAAACTCTTTTCTTTTTCGTGATAAAAAAGATTAACGGAGAAATTATTACTTCATCGAACCACTTCATGTATGTTTTAAACCTTTATTTTACATTATATGAATATTGTCGCATACACTACAGTCTTGATATGAATTATAAATTGTAGATATCTGCACTAAATTTTCACTGAAACATTATGTAAAAATAGGAAAAGCTCACTTCTATCTTTATCGTTAGGCAATAATTTGGTTAAAGGCCGAAATAGTCAATATGCTTGTAATCAGAGATTTATACATGATATGTAATTGAACTTCACATTGTGGGTAGATGTAAATATTCCAGAATAATTTCATCACAGCTGTGTGTTCGGGGCACAATGTACTGTAAAAGTGCCCTTTTACTATGTGTATTATGTATGAGCAAGGGTGTGCGTATATATTCATTTCCCTCAATATATCTGAGATATGACCTTTTTGTATCATCAATGCAATTATAAAAAAATGTTAAGAAAACTATAACTGTGTAACATAGCACACGTTCAACTATCACCCATGACATGATGTCAGTTATAAGAGGGAAACAAGAAATGACGACTAAGATTCCTTTGCAACATCGTAAAGACAAAATGTTGACACAAATGACAGAAATGGATGTGTACATATACAAGGGTTTCCTTTAGAACTTCCTTTCATAAAAAGCTTTGAATATATGCGTAAAAGAATGTATTATAGTCCACTAAAAAAAATTTTTAAAAATCAATTTCAGTATCTTACCTTACAGTCCTAATAGTCCTTGTGTAATTTCAATTTAAACGTAGGTTATGTGAAAATTATTATCATTTAACTCTTTGCCCTGTGCATTACGAAATCCACGGTTGCTGGATTATTTTAAAGGGTGATGTGATGAACCAGTACGGGGGTTTTACTCTTCAATTACTTCTTACTAGTGCTTTTTATGGGAAAATAATATACAGCAAAGTTGTTGAGTCTTTACTTTCTAATGATGTATAACTTAATTTTGCACATATAATAAGATATATTGGCATAAATGTTAGGATGACAAATTCTAACAGGGCTCTCAGATTCCCCCATAGATATCACTTTTCATAATATTTCGCAACAGAAAAACGTATAAAAAAAAGATCAATTACTCGAAATAAGCGAATGTAAGCAAATATCAACGCGATGGAACGAAAGCTGTGTGTGTGTGTGTGTACAATGCATGGATACACAGGAATAGAGCACGCGTGCGCCCATTCAATTGTATTAGCCCTTCATCTTTTGACCGTGATTTCTGTCGACGATCGTCGACAAAAGCATGAGCCCGGAAGTGACAATGGTCGACAATAGCAGGCTATGTGTTAATCAATAAGAAACTGAAACATATTTACGTATAAAGTGTCTTTATCAAGTACCACATCAGAAGTTTTACTTCAAAACGTCGTATAATGGAGGAAAAAACTTAAAGGGGAAGTTCACCCCGAAGATTACTTGGGTTTAAAAAATGCAGAAAAAATAAAGAAAAATATTGGCGAAAGTTTGGACAAAATCCGTTAAAGAATAACGGAGTTATGGACTTTTGAAGTTTTGATTTTGTGACGTCACATGCGAGCAGCTCCTCCATTATGTAATGTGATAAATATTCCATAAAATACAGTTTTCTCAGAAAATTTAGAATATTTTCGTCTGTGCATTTGATATATTGTCAGAAATGTTATTCAATACTAGATTCTGAAAAGAAACATTATTAATTTATCGTGGAACGTAAAAAAAAATGCGAATATATGGAATATCTATTACATGGCCAATGGGTAGCTGCTCGCATGTGACGTCACGAATCCAAAACTTTAAATACTCATAACTCTTTTATTATTTGACCGATTTTCATCAAACCTTCGCCAATATTTTTCTTTATTTTTTCTGCATTTTTTAAACTCAAGTAATCTTCAGGGTGAACTTCCCCTGTTAATTGTTAATGTATAGATTTATCCCAAACATTGCACACTAAGGATACTGATGCCCATGTAGTGATGTCCTAGTACACTGAACAATACTCATCATAGTTGCACTTAATATAAATATAATTTATCGGAAATCATGATGTAGAGCATTAAGACCCAGCTATGAGTCTGATGGTCTATTGGAATGAGTAATCATTACAAGGCAAACAGTTTAATTAAACACTACATGAAATTAATCAGATACATAGCTTAAAGATGCAGTGAATATAGACCGTATTTTTTTCTTTATTTTGTCTATATTGGTTTCAAGGATATCTGAGAACGGTGATCACACTTAAAATTCGGTATCAGTTTTGGTCACCTCCATCTCTCAATTATAACCCCGATTGATATAAGTGGTGTCATGTGGGAAAGGGAAGAAAGAATATATTAAAGGGGTATTTATATGTTAAAGACAAGTTTCACTTCTGGTAATGCCTGATAATAATTTGTGAACTTTCTCACTTTTGATAATTTAAAAGACAAATCATGTGGTATCCTGTGCTACACGTTTGGCTTATCCTAAATGATAACGAATTGAAAACAATGGTGGACACTACTTTTATAAAATTAACTTAATCTTCATTTTTCTATTGTTGGGCAATTTTGGTCCTGAATACAAGAGGTAGGATTTAATAGAGGATATGGTTTGTCTCCACCATTCATCATAAAACTTGCCATGGAGTCAAAATCAATGTTTTGGTTTAATTAATGAGTCATACTATGTCACAAAACATCCGATATTTAGGGAACATATGTTCCTTTTAATTTCGTCATTTTTGTCTTCATATTTCTGTACATTTCTAGTTGGCTGAACATGTACAAATTCATTTGAACAAAGGAGTGTCTATAATATTATCTATTTTCTTAAATATTACCCCAAAAATGGTTGATATATGTTTTTACCTATGAAAAAAGGTAATGTTGGTTTACAAATGTAATGTAAGATGCGTTCGCCTACACGAAGTACACAAAATATATCAGTTTTTTAATAATTATCAGGAGAACATTCTGCTCACGTTTTTTCAAAAGTAACCTTGTCAGTAAGACGTGTCTTCTTCCTTCTACAAAGATGAATTATCAAGAAAAGATAATGGTATAAGTGATAAAATAAACTTACCACGACTATGTAGAAATATGACATCATGCATTTTACTCTAATTTGTATTTTGTAATTTGTGGAAGGTAAAAATGTTGTTAAATCAAACCAGATCAACTTTAAGAAAATTTGAATTATATCAGAAACCGAAAAAATATGGAGTTGGTGATGTGAAAAATTGAAAATGTATTTCTTGTAACATTCAAGTCAGTGTTGGTTCCCTCATTTCATTAATGAAAGCTTTACCTTTTTATTATTTTTTTTTTATTATTGTACTTGTTTCAGATAACAATAGTCATTAGAGAGAGAGAGATAGGGAGATATGAGAACAGAAAAGGAAAAAGAAAGAGAGAGAGGGAGAGAAAGAGGGGTAGAGAAAAAAAAATGTTTAAGATTTATGTAACGATTGAAGGTTTACTATCATTACTGTGACTTTTTTCCCATTTTTTTTTTTGTGTTTTGTTTTTGTTTTTTTGTTAAAGATTAAGCAAATTTTCTACACAGTGCCATTTTTCTGTCCTTTAGAGTGGGTAAATTGCATATTGTACATGCATTCGAATATGTAACGAAATCATATCCTAAAATAATTTTGCAAACTCCACGTTGTATTATTTCGATGTTATTCTTTTGCTAAGACGTAAGACTGCTATGAAACTCTGGAGCACAATATTGCAATATTAGTCGTATGTATCCTGTATATACATCTTTCAAAGGTAAACTGAATTTCTTACGTTTCCTTATCATCTACATTTATCTGTTGCCCCATTTCACAAGATCATCGACATATAAATTCCATTTTAAATCTGATTGTACAAAGACTCTAAAAATGTTAACACCCTGTAGGCCTACATTACACAACATAGAGTATTTACGAAAATAAATTCTGACCGAGGAGGATTTCCATGAATGTAACCTGCAGACTAAGACACTTTGAAGGATTTAGTGACATATTGTTTGAATGTACCCAATATTCCAGCGAATTAAGCATAGGTTGTAATTCCAGAACGTCCAGTACTTTACGACAGTGCACCAACGAAAGGTCATCAACGTATTTGAAATGAGGTATAGGCAGATAAAAGGGGCATTCCCAGGTCATTTGGTAAAAAAAAAACCATTAAAAGATTGAAATATTGCATAATGATTTGGTAAAAAGTTATACATTATACATGAGGAGAAGACTTGGTCTATGTCAGAAAACTATGATGTATCTGTTACGGCGCAAATATGGTACAATTAGTAAGAACCAATTATTGAGATGACGAGTTAGTTTTAATCACTTATTCTTATTTTGGTATTAAGTGTCATTTCATTCATCTTTGTTAGTGTTATTATTTATTATCATTATTTGTATCATGTATTACTATTATTATTATTATCATTATTATTATCATCATCATCATCATCATTATCATCATTATTATCATCATTATTGTTTTTATTAATATTATCATTATTCAGATTCAGATTTTCAGATTTTAGATTTTATTTTATTACATTTTCATTTTTTCAAAGTAAATAACAATAACTATTGTGCAATTAACAATATACAAAATGATTGATCACAAAACTAAGTACAGTAACATTTTCGATTATTACAAGCAAAGTAAAGAGCATTACTGTTTGAGTTGTAAGAAGAAAAGGAAAACAAAAATGAAGACTACATAAAATTACATGAAATGAGAATGAGAAGCAGAGCTTGTAGAAGCGCTGGTCCCTGGCAAAAGGTAAATCATAAATACAATACATAAAAACTAGAATGGGCAATCATGCTTAACATGCCAGAAAAAAAAGGGGGAGAAGTAGACAGATACACGGGTATGGAAAAGAAATAACTCATGAAAATAACACACTTTCTATCGAAGAGAAAGCAATGAAAAATAATGTATAAACAAAAACCTGGAAACAGGAACGATTTAAAGGAGTAAACTTTACAAATTACGGAACTAGAAGGAGAATGTGACAGGTGAGGGTTAGGAAGGGAGGGTGGGATCTGGAAGGTTTTATTTAATTTATAGATTTTTCTACACAAGTAAACAAAAGTCATCGGTGAGGGATCAATGTCCATAGCAATTATTTTCAATTTACTTTTGAGTGTACTCAAACTTATACTGTCTCGTATTCTTAAAAGGAGGGAATTCCAAAATTTAGGAGCAGTAAATGAAAAAAAAAAAAAAGTATTCTGGGTTTATTACCTTCATTATGGAAGGGTATCATCATTGTTGTAATTATTACCAGTTGCAGTATACGAAGTAGCAGCAGCAGTAGTAGAAGTAGTTGTAGCAGTAACACCAGCGCACCCTACTTGCATTTTGATTATTATAAAACTGTTCCACATTATTTGCGATGAAGGAAATCCATATATTCTTAATTCGGTCTGCTGGAATGAAAACTATTCTGATCATTGTGCACTATTCGTTAGCTACCGATGGGGGCGCTGAACCATTTCCAGCAGAGCGCGTTGAAAGAGTTGTGACATGCGCATAATAAGCCTACGCGTACGCGGTCTTTGTTTAAAACATGGCGGATCATGGAGCTCCCAATAGTTCCCTTTCACGTACATTCTCTGTGGGAGGGAACTATTTGAAGCTCCATCAAATGACTGACCAATCAGAAGCGACCTCCCGTGTCACGACTCTCTGTGTGTATAGCTCTGATTTCCAGTAATATGAATATTAAAGTGTACCAACCACCTGAAAAAAAAGAAGAATTTTTATACTGCTAGGAAGTATAAACTTAACCTCAAAGAACTTTATCTGAAATTCTATAGGTCATTAGTTTAGGAGTATGAAGAAAATAAAGGATAATATGAAGGTGCTCGCGCGGAACCGAACCTCCGAGTTGGGTTCCGAACGAGCCCTTAGCTTGGCGAGCGCGCACTTGTGTGTGTGTGTGTGTAATTGGGTTTTTACAGGCGTGTATCAATCAAATATGATTATTTACGTCTGGGGACCGACCTTTAACGTCACCATCCGAAAGACGTGACTCAGTTTCGAACCTGGGTCCGCTGAATCAGTTTTTAACTTCCACTGTTAGCTGGATTACAGGCGCACGCCACAACGCCCAGCGTACCGGTGCGTTGAGTAGTCTACTCACGAGTCGCTTTTATGCTTATAGAGAGATATAATTAAACTTGTAATATCTCTTTATAGAAGTGATATTCGAAGCCCATATTTGGAATATAGTAGAATGACATGGAACCTCTAACATACAGAATAAAATATTTTTTGGTGATTGGCACCCTTTAAATTGGGGCAACCTCGCTAGTCATAAGGACCGCTATTCGTAACGTGTAATTTCCTATACCTGAAGGCCTGCTATTCATAAAGCAACACGAGGGTCACTATTCATAACCTCATAAAGGCCCATTATTCAAAGCGATTGCTATTCATAATACGAGAAGAGGTTCGCTATTCATAATCGAAGAAGAGGTTCGCTATTCATAATCGGAGAAGAGGGTCTCTATTCATAATCGAGGAAGAGGGTCGCTATCCATAATCGAAGAAGGGGGTCGCTATTCATAATCGAAAAAGAGGTTCGCTATTCAAGTGGGGTGGAGGATCACTATGCCGCTCCCTTCCTCTGCCCCGGAAGCTTCATCTCTAAAAGATTTCCTTTAAAATATCCATGTAGGCCTACATTAAGTCCAGCTGACCGTCATATTGGAACTAATGTTGTCCTTTACCAATATGAAAAAGAATCTTAATCAATTCACATCTTATAAATAAATAAACAAACAAATAGATAATCGAACATTCGGTAAATGGCATAAAAGCGTAAAGAGTGGTGCTAAACAAAAGAGGAGGCTTACCTTATAAGACCAATATGTCTATCTAAAGTTTTTTGGGGAAAAATGTTTTTGTACGTACAACAAGTTTTTGAATACGCACGAATTATTATACCAGATGCAGTTTGGGTTTTGTGAAAAACATTGTACTACACATGCATTGTTGACAATGCTTAATAAGACTACAAGTGAGATTTACAGGTATGAACACACTGTTGGGGTGTTCATGGGCCCTCTTGCATAAAAAGTTACGATTAAACGCAACTCAAAAAGTTAAACGTAACTCGATTTTCAACCAATCAGCATCGCGTATTTGGGATTTGCGTTTAATTTTTTGAGTTGCGTTTAATCGCAACTTTTTATGCAAGAGGGCCCAGGACTTCTCCAAGGCTTTCGACACAATCATGATATACTACTGTATAAACTCAGTTATTATGGAATCAGAGGAATAGCCTTGGAATGGTTCTGGAACTACCTCCTCAATAGGCAACAGTATGTTTCTATTGCTAACGTTGACTCTAACATAAAAAATGTAACCTGTGGTGTCCCACAAGGTTCTATCTTGGGCCCGCTTCTTTTTTCTTGTCTATAAATGATTTTTTTGTAAATCCTCAGATGTTTTATCATTTATTCTATTTGCAGATGACTCTAATATTTTCCCCCCCACAAAGACCCACATGTTTTGATTGCAACAATCAACCAAGAATTAGAACGAGTTTCTGAATGGATTAAAGCCAACAAATTATCACTCAATCTGCAAAAGTCCTACTACATGGTCTTTAGTAATATCATAAATGAGCTTCCAGGTTATGTAATTTTTGATCATTAAAAATATACAAAGAGTTCTAAAACTAAATTTCTGGGAATCACTATTGATGATAAGCTATCATGGAAAGATCACATAGATAACCTTTGTAAAGTCGTTTCTAGAAATATTGGTATAATAAACAAGGTCAAATATTACTTCCCAAATCGTATACTTTTAAATCTGTATTCCACACTGATCCTTCCACATTTAAACTATGGTATAGTTGCATGGGGCAGTTGTGCCGACTATCAATTAATATCAATTAACGAATTGCCTAATGTATTTTAGTCAATATTTTCAGAGAATCTCAATATTCATCAGTACCCTTCTAGGTCTGCCGGGCTTTTTCATCTACCAAGAACGAGGACATTGATTTCAAATAAAACGTTTATATTTAATGGGTCAAAACTCTGGAACTCCCTTCCAGATCCAGTCAGAAATAAAGCCACACATTCTAGTTTCAGTGGAGGGTTTAAAAAACTTTTACTTCAAAAGTACAGTTCATCTAGGAGTTAAAGTCACTCTCTCTTCTTTTTTTCTAGTCCAGTTCTGTCTTTGTTCTGTCTTGTTTTTCTTGATTTTTGCCTGTCTTTTTTCTTCTTTCCCCCTTTTCCCTTTTCTTTCTTTCTTTGTCTTGTTTTGTCTTGTGTTGTCCTGTCCTGGTTTTGTCCTGTTCTGTCTTGTATTATCTTTACAGTTTCCCCAGCCCCCCCCCCCCATTTAGTATTATTTAGGGTACGCGTATGCTCGTTCTCTCCCTTTGAAAGCACCCCCCCCCCCCCCAATCTCAGGTCGGCCAAAATTTCTGAATCCTCCTTTCGCGGGCTTTTCTTGCCTTGGAGACCCCCCTTAATTCGGAACACTGCTCAATGTACCCCCCCCCCCCCCATCTCAGGTCGGCCAAAATTTCTGAACCCTCCTTTCGCGGGCTTTTCTTGCCTTGGAGACCCCCCCTTAATTCGGAACACTGCTCAAATATTAACACAATTTTCTGACAAGCAAAAACAACCAAAAAAGGTCATCAGCATTTTGGGGATCTCTTTTTACCTGAAAAATATCTGACAAGCATTTTGGGCTGTATTTTATTTTCCCAGGGGAGCCTCCCTCCCCCATCTCTCATCAGCTAAGCTGTCAGATCATTACAATACCTTAGCCCTGGCCCTAATAGGAGAGATTTTGTTACGTTCAAAATGGGATCTCAGAACTCAATGCGGTCATAAGAATTTTTTATATAAGGAATTTCAGAATATATCGTAGCTTTGGTGGTATCAATGATAGTTTTTAAGCTATACCATTTAAAGTGATTTCGTAACTTTGTAGAGGCTTGATAAAATCTGAGCTGCCTGGCCTTACATTCTATCAATGTCTATGGTGTAAAAATGAAGCCCAGGGGGGAAAAAAGCACTTCAAAATCATCATGTGCTTCACAAAAGTAAACATATGCAAGTGACCGAAAATGCCAGACTCATTTTCCCCCATAGACTCAGTGTTAGACTAAAGCGTATGGCCATACACTTTCGTAAATGGGAGTATTCAGTGATAGATATCTTAATAATGACATTATATATTTGAAAACCTTTCTATGCCTGGCTATTTATTTATCCCTCTGAACATCATTATACAAGACAGATATCAAAATTCAACAATCAAGCCTCCACAAAGTACCGAATTCCTTTAAGAAATTATCCCCGACGACTTTCTACAGATCTTATTAGCCTTTAATACTAGGGTACGTACGGTAGATCGTGGTGTACAAAACTGTATATCAGTCCCACACATTCATTTTCATGGGTGTAGGAAAATGAGTTAGAAAGTTCTAATTTCGCAAGCAAACTACCGGGCAAACTACTCACCTGAATGTGAGACCCTGTGAGTCACAGTACTAGGTAGGCAGCCACAATATCCTAAACGATGAGACTCTGGGTCTTGATCAAAGTCGTCGCAATTTTGACATTTTTAGCAGGTTCCACGACGCACACTACGATCCCGGGATTTGATCAATTTTGCTATGACTTTCAAGATATTTTATAACCCCCTTTTAAATTTCTCAGTAGTCTAAAGAGAGAGAGAGAGAAACCCCCTTTTCAAAAGAAATCTCCGGGTGAAAAGTCAAATACACCCCCTTTTTATACAATTCACTGGCCGGATTGTGTCGCGCGAAAAGTACCCCTTTACCGGAGATTTTGGGAACACGCATGCGGTCCCTCCGACCTCCGAGTTGTGGGGGGGGGGGGGGGGTCAGTTTTTTTATTTTCTTGACTTTTTTTTTTTTTACTTCTTTCTCCACTTTCTTTCCTTTTTCTTTCTTTCCTTTTTCTTTCTTTCTTTGTCGTGTTTTGTCTTGTGTTGTCGTATCCTGGTATCCTACCCTATATACCGCGCCCTTCTGGTGAAAACTAGAAGAGAAATATATTTTAAAAAAAAAATCATACAAAATGATAAAGGTAGAAATAAGAGAAAAAAATACTGAAAACAAAAAAGAAGGAAAGAGATAAAGATGCTAGAATAAGAAAAACAAAACAGAGAAGATGAAAAACAGGAAGAAACAAAGAATAAGAGATAAAGGAAAGATCAAAAGAGGAGATGAAAGGAGAATAATAAAGAAGTACACGGGGTAGGGTAGAACAAAAGATGAAAGAGATGAAAGAAGGAGAAAAAAAGAGGAAAACATAAGGAGAGAAAAAGACAAGATGATGGAAGGATAAGACAAAGAATAACATAAGGGAAAGACAGCAAGAGAAGATAAAGAAAGAAAAAAAAAACAACAATATATGGGAAGACAAAAAGAGAAGATCCATTAAAGATCAAAATACAGAAAGAGAAGAACAAAGAGAGATCAATGCAAAAAAGAACATGAAGAAAGACAACAAGAGAAGATGAAGAAGTTCAAAACAAAGAATAAAAGACAGAAAGAGAAGATGAAAGAAAGCCCAAAGCAAAGAACACCATAAGCAAAGAAGAAAAGAAAAGAGAAAGAAGAAAATAAAGAGAGACGTAGGGAGGGATAGAAGTAAAAATGAAGGGGGAAAAATAAAGGAAAGAAAACGATAAAATGATACTAAAACAAAGAACAACATAAAGAAAGTTAGAAAAAACAAATTCAGAAAGATAAAGCAATACTGTGTCAAGTTTAGGACAGAAGAAAAGATAAAAGGATGAAAATATGAATGAACATAAGGAAGAGATGTCCTGGAGGGGGTAGTTGTCCTTGGGAGTACTCGTTTTTCCGAAAGTTCGTGTTTTCGAAGGTTCATAATTACGAAGGTTTGTAATTCCTAAACACAAATTACCCATAGCATGGGGCTGATAATTCCAAAAATGAAATGGGGTACATAATTCCGAACATTTGGTGCATTACTCCGAGGGTTCGTTATTCCGAAGGTTCGTAATTTCGAAAAAGAAGCAGGGTTCGTAATTCCGAAAATGAAAAAGGGTTCATAATTCCGAAAATGCAATAGAGCCCTACAAAACTTTTCGGAATTACGAACGTTCGGAAATAGGAACCCTCTTCCATTTTCGGAATTATGTACCCTATTTCATTTTCGAAATTACGAACCGTCGGAGTAACGAACCTTCGGAATTATGAACCTTCGGAAAAACGACATGTAACCGTGGTCCTGGGGGTAGTTGTCCTAGGGGGTAGTTGTCCGGTGGGTAGTTGCCCGGGGGTAGTTGTCCAGGGGGTAGTTGTCCGGATACGATATACACATGTATACCCTGCACTTTTTCCAAGAGGGGAGTTCATAAATGAAGGTTCTAGTAATAGAATTTATACTTCGAATGATATATGAAAGCATTGGTGTCAATCCCAGGAGGGGGAGGATGTGTGATATACATGTATTCCCCCAAATAGTTCAGGAGGGGGGGGGGGGGGAATGGCCTGTATCATCATCCCCCAATAATTCACCTTCAATAAATAACATTATCAAATAAGAAGATCAGAAGGAGTGGGATGATGACCATGAAGATTATTATTCATAGGATCACAATCGATCAACAGGGTCATAATTTTTGTTATGATTTTTTTCATGTTATGATTAGGAAGACCGACATCAAGATTTCAAAGAAAATAATGAAATTAAGCAAGTTAGTAAATGAAAATGAAACCACACTCAAATGCTCTGAAAGGTGACTTTAACTCAGGGTAATTTGAAAGTCCCAACCGTGGGAGGGCATACTCCATTCCCACGTCCATGGTCATAAACAGGGGCACACTTTAAGAACGGTAGATGCCGATAAATTATTGTACGTTACTAACATCACGTATTATGAAAATATTGCTATGAGGGCTTGAAATCCCACCCCAAAATAAAACAAAACAAATTTCCAAGCCCGTAACCGGACAACCACTCCCCGTACAACTATATTACAGGACAACTCCCCCCTAAGACAACCCCCCTGCGCAACTTTTTCCTCCCCCAAATGGACGATTGTTGGAACTTGAGATAAAGGCTAAGGATTAGGATATCCACAAAGGAGTGGAGAAACGGGAGGATCTGGATCTGTGTGTGGGTGTGTGGAGGAGGGGGGGGGGGGGGAAGGGTCCTCTCCTCCCACGGAAGGGACTTTTTTAGTTAATGAACTGAAATCATGGTTAGCACATTGTAGATGTATGTATTAGACATCGTTTTTTTATTTATTAAGGCAATGGTAAAGCGCCTTTCAAAGTGTGGGGAGCATTAATAAATATAGTTTACTTAAAAAAAAAAAAAATAGCGTTATATTTGACCAAAGCCTGAAACGCATTTTAAGGCTTTCTTAAATACAGTAACGTGGGGTTTTCCTTCATCCATTTCCCTTTCTTACTTGATTTAAATAGCGACCTTCTTTTCACCTATTATGAATGGCTAACCTTTTCTCCTATTATGAATAGCGACCCTCTTCTTTGATTATGAATAGCGACCCTCTCCTTCGATTATGAATAGCGAATATTGAACTTTATGATTAGCGAACCCTCTTTTCGTATAATGAATGGGGACCCTTATGATTAACGACCCTGATTTGGAATTCTGAATAGCGACCCTCTTTCTGTATTATGAATAGCGACCCTTATGTCTTATTATGAATGGCGGTCCTTATGAATAATGGCGCTTGTGAATAATGACCCTTATGTCTTATTATGAATAGCGGTCCTTATGAATATTTTTATGAATAGCGGTCCTTATGACTAGCGAGCAGACCCCTTTGAATTAACACTGCTTGAATGTATTAGAAGTCACTTCTCATACTTTAAAGAAAACAATAAAAGAAACAGCATAGACATTTCTCAAATCCTTTCATTTTTTTCTCATTTCTCATATTATAGTGTTAGACTTTCATCGCTGTTGAAGGCTGGTACTATTACGTTATAGTTTAACTAATTATTGACACTACCAACTCAACGTTACGTGAAAAGGCTATGGCAATGCAGATTTTGAATTTAAAAAGTTAGGATCGAACAAACACGTAACTTAATAACCCTTCCGTAACCATCTTAGTGGAACATTCATTGATATCAAAAGCAGGGCTAAGAGAAAACATTTCACGAAATTCCACAACTGAAAAACAAGCTTTATGATTATACGCCTAAACATGAAATTGACATTGCGATTAACTCACGAGATAATGCATGAATAATATTCGCTATGCTCCATACAGTTTAGGGAAAAGTGTGTCCACCTCCCGCTATTTGTCACAGTTTTCGTTAAAAATACTAGCTGAGTCATAAACATGCATACAGTGCGTGGTGGCTCTTTACAGTCACTTGTTCCCACACATTATTTTGTTATTTTTTTCTTTTATTCTTCCTCTAGGGGGATTTATTATAGCCCACGATTTTGGAATTCCCCACCAGCAGCGCATGAGGGGGGTGGGGGGGGGGGATGCTCAATTTAGCAATTCTTAAGTTCGAATAAAGTACAAAAATAATATGTGCCCCTTAATGTACCTAATGTGCAGAAACTTTTAGCGACTTTAAACCAAAGAGGGCACCTAAAAAAAAAAAAAAAAAAAAAAAAAATCTTATACCCCTCCCTTTATCACCTCCCTTTATCAAAGAACTTTGGAGTGAAAAAGATATTATTACCCTTTTTGTTTGTTTGTTTTGTATGTGTGTTGTTGTTGTTGTTTATGGTGATTTTCTGCTTGTGAACGATTTCTTCGTACCCGATGTAAGACAATCCTGTATCTGCCACTGCCAACTGAGTCGTCAAAATGACAATATGTGTTCATAGTCATTCAAGCCTACACGTTCATGGAAAAATAGGAGATATATTTTTTTTTTATTTTTTTTTTTTTGTTCATTTTAGAATTAACAATGTTTTACGGACGGAGCAAAGTTATGTAGTTGGTAGAGTTTTCCTTCTGGTATTTTCATGACATCTTGGTTGGGGTAAAACATGACATTTCAGTAAGTAAATTCACACCTGGTGGAATGTTAACGTGCTGATACTTTGCATGATCCGTGAAGTATAAACATCTTGTCCGTCTATGACATTGGTCATTTTATGAATTCTTATTTTGGTATTTAATTAGGGCAGCTAGGTATTAAGTACTTTCAGCTACTCTAAACTGCAGAAACTATTTTTTTTAAATATATATATATATATATATATATATATATATATATATATATATATACATATATATATATATATATACATATATATATATATATATATACATATATATATATATATATATATATATATAGATACGAAGATACCAACTTAAACATTTCGAAGACGTCGTCAAACTATATACAACTACTGGCCAAAATTAATTAGCCACCTCCTGTAAAAAGACGTGTTTTCTTTTTTCCCCTAGAAATACAACCAAAAACTTTGTATAATCTCAATGAAATTTTTAGTAAAAATAACAAATCCTTTTGCAGTCAATATTAAGTTGGTCCACCTCTTGCCTTGATTAAGGCAATTACACGTTTTGGCATACTGTTAGCACGTTTCTTTAAATATTCAACTGGGATGACTTTTCACTCCTGTTCAAGTCTTGCCTGTAGGTTTGCATCATTCCTGAATCTAATTTTTTCAATCTTCCTCCCGATGAAGTCCCACACGTGCTCGATTGGCCTCATGTCAGGACTGTTGCAGAGCCATGGAAGAATCTCAAGATGGTTTTCTGCTGCTCCCTTCTTCACAGCCTTGGCCGTGTGACAGGAAGCATTGTCTTGCTGGAATACTGCTTCTCCATCTTCGAATAAATGTTTCAGAGATGGTAGAGCACAGTATTTGAAGATTTTGATGTAATGTTCCCCATCAATAGTGCCATCCACCTTGTGCAGCCGTCCCACACCACTTCTGGCAAAACACCGCCAGACAGAATGGAGGCTGTCGTGCTCTATGAAGAAGGGTGAAGCATGAACAAATAGCTGAAAGATTGCACGTTGCCAAAAGAACCATCCAGGAGCTGATAAAGAAGTACAGAGAGACGTCTAAAGTGAAGGACAGGCCAGGAAGATAGAGCCATAATCAAAGAATCCCTCAGAGACAGGAGAAAGACCTCGAAACATATGGCAAGAGAGCTGGAGACAGACTTTAGTATAGCCCTAAGTTCAATAACATTGATAAGAAGGCTTCAAGAGGGCGGTCCAAAGTACTGCAGAGCCAAGAAGAAACGTCTTCTAACTGCTGCAGCAAGAAAAAAGTGTTCACTCTGGGCACAAGAAAACAGGAACAGGAATTGGGACAAAGTTCTCTTCAGTGACGAAAGCAGATATTGCCTGGTTAGTGACAGACCAATCTGGGTTAGAAGGAGAAAAGGTGAAAAAGACCTCACTGAATGCTAGTGTTGTGTAGGGATCGGTTGAATTACAGTTTACTTTCTTGAGTATAGAGAGTCTCAACAGTAGTAATGAAACGGTGATGAAATCAGTTACAGTTGAAAGCTATATTTATTCAGATGAAGTATAACATGAGGATAAAGATGAATATAACAATGAAGCCTAGAGTAAGTCTGGTGGTGACTATACTCTCATGATGTCTGGAATCTACTCTGAAGTAATTCTGAATTCTATTCTGACTTCTATTCCATTCTATTCTGTTCTGCTCTCTAACTGGAGTCCTAAGTGAACCCCTTTTATAATGGGTAAACCCCCTACTGGGAGTTGGTCAACCTTGAGTCCTTGACCAAATGACTATAAGTACGTCATAACTTTTACTCAGTATTGGGGAGTGGGGCTGTTATCTGGAAGGAGTGATGTTGAGAATAAGACCATAAAGTGACCATTGCGTCATAGCTTTAGTTGGAAGTTGTATGAGTAATACTTTCTGAAGAAAGTGTGAAATTTGTAAACGTTTAAACTTCCTGTTCACTTCCTGTCTAGGTATTGATAAATTATTGATAAATGTAAAATTGGTCTTATTATCACATAACACTAGAACCCCACTATAAAACACGGAGATGGGGGTATCATGGTCTAGGGGTGCTTTGCCAGAAGTGGTGTGGGACGGCTGCACAAGGTGGATGGCACTATTGATGGGGAACATTACATCAAAATTTTCAAATACTGTGCTCTACCAGCTCTGAAACATCCATTCGGAGATGGAGAAGCAGTATTGCAGCAAGACAATGCTCCCTGTCACACGGCCAAGGCTGTGAAAAAGTGGGCAGCAGAAAACCATATTGAGATTCTCGCATGGCCCGGCAACAGTTCTGATATGAAACCAGTCGAGCACTTGTGGGACTTCATCGGGAGGAAGATCGAACAAATTAGATGCTGCCAACCTACAGGAAAGACTTGGACAGGAGTGGAAAGTCATCCCAGTTGAAGAAACTAGTTGACAGTATGCCAAAACACGTAAATGCCTTAATCAAGGTAAGAGGTGGACCAACCAAATATTGACAGCAACAAGATTTATTACTATTACTAAAATGTATTTTGTTCATTTATTTTAAGAGTAATAAGTCATTTCAAATATTTTTTTTTGCTTGGAAATGATGATTTCATTGTCATTATACAAAGATTTTTGTTGTATTTCTAGAGAAAAAAGTCAAATATATCTTTTTACTTGAGGTGGATAATTAATTTTGGCCAATAGGTATATGAAGAGTTTCATTCCAAAAGGAGCTAAATCCACTTTTAGTGTTTTTGAGTAAATTAAGTTTTTTTTTTATTTACCACTTTCCCTTCTCCACTGTTAATTTATTTTGATATATATGGCAGGGCTATTGTCTTAGATTACTTCCATCATGTTTTCAAAAATCTAGCCATGAATTTTAATAAATATGAAATTTTTATAATCTTAATTTCCATGGATTTAGCTCCTTTCGGAATGAAACCTTAGTCGATTGTCTTTTTCTGCACGTTTAAACACCTTTAACAATAAGAATTAAACACGAATCACATTAATATTGCTAGCAGAGTACATTTTACATCTTTTAAGATATATATTTGTTGATAAATATTTTTTTGAATTTTTAATGAATTTCTCATTTTTTCCTAGAAATAGGGAAATTTTCGATGTTTCATTCCAAAATGAGCTAAATCCAAAAATATTCATGAAAATGTTAAAGATGGATAAATCTGGGAGCTGCATCATGTGCATAAAAATATTAATACATAGCTTTGGGGAATGTGGTTAAATGAACAAATCCTAAATGGCCATACTGGATTTAGCTCCTTTTGGAATGAAACCTAAATTTCTAACCATTTTTTTTTTCAACTTTCAATTCTTTTTTTTTCTTTTTTAATGTGATAAATTGCATTTGATTCCCATGTCCGAGCCGAGATGCATATGTTCATCTTTAAAAATCAATCAATCGAAAATGGAGCGATATATATATATATATATATATATATATATATATATATATATAGTGTGTGTGTGTGTGTGTTTGTGTGGGGATTGATGAGACCGGAGACAAGGACTTAGCTGAACTTCAACTTGATTAGATCAATCTTTCGGCTTTCCCGGCCTTCTTCAGGTTCTGAAGATAACAATACAAACATATAGTGTGTGTTTTTATATTTAATTTGATAACAAAATATATATTTGCATATTGATATCAGCATATACCTTCATGGCTACGGTTTATTACAAGTAACTTAATTAATGAATGATAAGAACATAGTCTCCGGTCTCATCAATTATCACACTATACAATTTACCGAGACGCTGTCTAAATGTTTAAGTTGGGTATCTTCGCATATATATATATATATATATATGTATCATCACTTGATAAGCGTTAGGAAAATCTCATATGATAGGTTTTACAACAACAGTGGTATCGAGCTCAACTTGATCAATTCCATCCTTTACAACACTAGCACGGAAACATCAACAGCCATATTCTCAAGCAAATTGCTTATAATGGCAGTCCTTCTTCCGCAAATGACTTTGTATTTGATGAATTACAATAATTTGACAATTTATCATTTCGTGTTTGTGTTTGAAAAATGATTGTTACATATACTTTTTATTTATTATTCATTGTCAAAAAGTCCTTTTGTATTTTATTTTATATATGTTACCGAAAAATGTTATACTTATATGAATGCAGAAGAAAAATAAATCAAAATCAAAATCAAAACAGAAAAAAATTAATCAAATCAGTTGAATTCCACAGGCCTACTGGTGGTGCGTGGAAATAGGCTTATTTTATCAAAGGGTAGTCAACTTTTTAAAGAATGGTGATACCCTTCACAGTGAAACATAAAAACAACTAGTTTTTCATTTAATTCCATTACTTTTTATATGCAGGCCTTTTAACTTTCCGAGTTTGTCCAATGTCTGTCTGTGACTAACCCACCAAGCTCTTGTGTACTTGTGTATCTTGTATTATTGATTAAACTATTTCTTTTCCGATTCTTATTTCTTAACGTTCAACTCAGAAATTTACCTCTTACATTTCAGCAAACTTACAACGGTGTGTTACATTAAACAATTTCGTATCCCAATAATACATATGAATTAGACGAATTGTCAATTCCTTACACTAATGTCATAACAAAATATAATCAATTGAATAGCCTTTGCAGCTGTGCAGCAAATCATTGTTATGCAAATCCACCGGAAACTACATGTACCATGAAAAAACAACAACAAAGGCTTGAGGTAATATGAAGATTGATAATGAATATAGCGGTGTTTGTAGAATAAAAATTATATATATATATATATATATATATATATATATATATATATATATATATATATATATATTGGGACTTTTGTATCAATATTTGTAATAACAAGATGTAGACGTTGTTGATAAAGCTATGAACTCTCGAGTCTGAATCGCCTTTGGATAAATTGGAAGATTTTAGAGGCATTGTAATCGCCGGCAAGTGAAACAAATATAAGTATCGCGGTATATCCGGTGGAAAAATGATTGATATAAACCTGCCAAAAAGTTCGTTTACTTAAGTTTAATTGAAAATATTTTTCGGGTTAGTAGATTATCATCATTCTATTTGTTGTCATTAGAGATCAAAATAATGACTAATCTCTTACTATTGTGTAAAGTTCCATAACATCAGTAAACAGGGGAGTGGGATGAAGTAAATCCATATATATTCTACATTTTCTACACTGTATGAGATCACTTTGGACCCGGAGGTTTAATTTCATTTTGAATTCAGTCTGCTGGAATTCAAACTATTCTGATCATTGTGCCCTATTCGTTAGCTACAGATGGGGGCGCTAGACCATTTCCAGTAATATGAGTATTATTACATTAACAGCGTTCGAAGTTGTTAGAAGTCACTTCTCATACTTCACAGAAGACTATAACAGAAATCGGTATAGACATTTTGTTTTATAACCTTTTATTATTTTTCTTCATATTATAGTGTAAAACTTTCATCCATGTTGCAGGCACGTATATTTAATGGACTATTAAAATTAAAGTTTCACTAATTACTGACACCACAGCTGAACGTTACGTGAAAAGGCCATGGCAATGCAGCTTTTTGATAAAGAAACTAGGATCGTACAAACCTGTAAGGAAATTCCCCTTCTCTAACCATCTTAACTGAACATTCAGTGCTGTCAAAAGAGTTTTAGTAAAGAGGGTTGAGAGAGAGAGAAAAAAATGCGAAATTCCCCAACTGACGAGAAACCTTGATAATTATAGGGCGTAACATGAAATTAACATTGCGATTAGCTCACGAAATAATTCATGAATAATGCATTCGCTATGCCCATATATTTTAGGGAAAAGTGTGTTCACCTTCCGCTATTTGTCACAATTTTCGTTAAAAATAAACATGCACGCAGGGCGTGATGGCTTTTTCCAGTCACGTGTTCCTAGGTACTGTGTTATTCTTTCTCTTCTATTTTTCTAGTAGGGGGATTTATTACAGCCCACGCTTTTGGAATTCCCCATTAGTGCCGCATGCAGGGCGTGTACAAATAAAGTACAAAAATAATATGTGCCCCTCCCCCCCATGTGCCCCCGGAAGGAACTTTTAAGCAACGTTAAAACAAAAATGGGAACCGGAAAAATCTTTAATATGCCCCCTCCCTTTATCAAATGACTTTGGAGTGAACTCGCTTCTTTATTTAATTTCTTTATTTTTTATTTACAGGCCTTCTCACTTTTCAAATTTGTCGAATGTCCGTCTATGACTAACTCATGAAGCTCTTATGTACTTGTATATCTTGTATTATTGAATAAACTATTTCTTTTCCGATTCTTATTTCTTAGCGTTCAGCACAGAAATTTACCTCTTGCATTTTAGCAAACTTACAATGGTGTGATACATTAACCAATTTGGTATCCCAGTGATATTAATGATAATGATTAATTAATAATATCATTGTTATACAAATCTACTGCAAACTGTCATGAAAAATAAACAACAAAGGCTTGATGTGATATGAAGATTGATAATGAACTACCGGTGTCTGTGAAATATACCTAACTATAAAAATGTCTTTTATATATTGGGACTTTTGTATCAATGTTTGTAATAGCAAGATGTAGAAGTTCTTGATAAAGCTATAAACTCTCGAGTTTAAATTGTCTTTGGATAAATTTGAAGATTTTAGGGGCATCGTAATCGCAGGTAAGTGAAACAAATATAAATATCGTGGTTTTAAATCCTGTAGAATTTCTTAAAATATAAACATGCCAAAAAGTTCGGTAACTTAGGTTTGATTGAAGATATCTCTCGGTTTAGTAGATTATCATCATTCTATTTCTTGTCATTAAAAATCAAACTAAATCTAATCTCTTACTATTGTGTAAAGTTTCATAACATCAGTAAACAGGGGAATGAGTCTGGAGTGTGTGTATGTACATATATATATATTCATTCATTCATTTTAGCATGGTAGTTTCCCACAGTAGTTATATAATAGTAAGGGTCATTTAAAATCACTTGCAGCAAACGTGCCTAATTTCTAAATGTGTATTACAGAGTAAAATCGTCTGGAATAAGTGTTTTTCTTTTTTCATTTATAAACTAAATATTAATGCTGTACATGGATTTTAGAAAAGAAATAATGCATTGTGAAAATATTTCCTGCCTAAATCTTTTCTGCACGTAGGTTCATATTAACGAAATTAAACCAAACACCAAGGAACCTTTACTAAGCTATATTACACAGTATAAAAAAAAAAATATTCGAAAGATCAAGGTACTCACACATTTTCATTTCCGTTATGAACAATTTCACTTCTAATCATCTTCTTAAGATCGGAGCAGCAGGTAGATTATGTAATACATAAAATTGTTTACATTGACGATTTGCAATCCTCAAAGGAAAAGAAATTGATTAGATCTTGTTGAAAATCATATAGAGTAAACATCATTATAGCTGCACAAAAAATAGGTATGAAGGACTAAACACATGAAAGTTTGGTCCAAACTTTTAGGGTATTTACCACATATTTTGAATATAAGGCCAGTTGAAGAGCAGTCCTTTTCAGGGGACATTTGTACTATGATGCTTTCCACAATGACATAAAAATAATGCGAAAGCTCACAAATCATTTTTGTTTCCTTTACGAGAACTCTAGCTTCTCTTTGAATTTGGCTAATTATTCATAAATGAGTAAAACATAATATTACATTTGTCCTGGCAAATTGAATAACACTGAATAATGAAATCAGGACAAATATGTATGACAAACTTTAGTACAAGATCAGATGAAAGGAAGATCAATGATATAGGAATGATAAAAGAGGCTGGAAGGAGCAGAATGCAATACAGAAAACGTATATCATATATTTATTTAATGGAAAGAAAAAAAATCTAAAGGTGTAGTCTAAACACTGCTAAACAAAGTTTGAGAGGGGAAAAAAAACCCAACACTGTGGAACATACTGTCCACAGCATTTTTGTTTAAAAGTTACATAAATGATGTTGGGTAATTGAAATGCTAAGTAGCTGGCCAAATAGAATTCCCACCCAGCTGCTAACCAACCATAAATTGCCTAACTCTTAAGCTTTCAAATTATTACCCAACTGATTTTGGTAATAAATGCTATGTAGTTGGGCAAGTTCAATTGGCCATTTTTTTTCTCTCTTACAAAAGAAAGATATGTAGTACACAGTTTTCTCCGGAACATCCATAAATGTATCTATCTAACTATATATTATCGTAACCTAACCTATCCTATCCTAACATAGGCTACCCTATCGCCCTTACCCATTCTATCCATTTATTAGTGTCAATTGGAATCTATTATATGCCTTTTAGATTTTGTATTGCGATTGGTGACAGATAGTAGATCGGGCTACTACAACCCATATGAAACTAGAAATTCATGAACTTTCATATTTTTGCTTGCCAACTATGTGGTAGATTTTATCAAACAACGGCTTCAGTACATCCAATATTCCTTGGAGAAAAAACGCCAATTGTTGGGTACAAATTGCTCAACTTCATTTTCCCAATGTTCTTTTTTTATTTGATAACTACATGGTTTAGAAAAAAAATAACCCAATTGTTAGACAGGATTGGACCAATATTGATTTGTCCAGTAAGTTGTTTGGCGAAATTCAGTATAATGAAGAAATTCATTTCCCAGCAACAAATTTTGTTCAACGTCTATTTTGTTTACTCCGTAGCAGGTTGGGTAAACGTCCCCCAAACCGTTTTACAATATTTGACCATTCTGTAAATTCCAGACGAATTTTACCCAATTAGAGAGTAGAACTGGACGAAAATGTACAACTAGGGGCTAAAAAGTTCCCAATGTTGTTTTAACAAGTAATGTTGGTAAGTATTCACACTCAAGTTGTGTAAAGTCAGTTGCCAAAAATTGGTCAAACCCTGTTGAGCTGAACTGGATAAAGAGTAGTCTAGAACTGGGCATTTGTAAGCAACCAGTAGTTACATAACTTCATTTACCCAATATTCTAAGAGTGTGAGTAACCAGTAATTCGAAATTAATATCACTATCAAGTAGTTACATAGAAAATTGGAAGTATTTAAAAGATTATCTCTCCATAACTATGTGTCAAGAAACGAGACTGAGAAATATGTGTGTAATAAAATGGTAAAACAAAAAAGAGTACTGACAATTCGTTCTTTCCCGACAAGAAACATTTATAAGTGCCTGCTTCGTAAAGTAGTTTCCTTTTCCCTCACATTTTACAATTCATTTAAATATTATATGTACAGGGTAATATGGGTATAGATCAAAGGTATGGTGTTACAGTACATGGAAGAAAGCGTAAGATCCCCTGGAGCAAGGAACGTGTGTTTGCTACGCCTGCAAGATTTACATAATGCAAACATATGTTGAAAAGGAGGGAATAGGGTGACAGAGGGAGAGAGAGAGAGAGAGAGAGAAATATTAATGGAAGGAAGAATTCGTACATTAGGTTATGGCTTTCCTCTAAACAATTTTGGTTAAGATACCTGACAAATATTTTTCCTCGTGTTCTTTTAACATTTGACTTGATATATATATATATATATATATATATATATATATATATATATATATATACACACAGCTGACCTAGACAATCTATCAGCAATCTACGATGTTGCGTAGATTAACTTATTCAATAATCCAGAGATTTAAAAACAAAATAAAAATGCTGGGTAAAATTTTAACTAAGATTAGTAAAATGGGAACATGCATGCTTATTATGTATAATGTTTTACACATTGGTTGAATTTTTACCCATATTTTGAACATTTTATCCAATTGTGGGTAATGTTTCACCCAACAAATATGCATTTTCCCATTTTACCCAGACCTTTTAGCGTGTAACCAGTAACCTTGGCAAATCATTTTAATGCAATTACACTCCACAGAAACATGCTAAATCTATAAAATGTGTCTGCATGTTGTTGATAGACATGATGGAATTTACCTGTCATATGCAACCGGGTTCAGGAATTTATTGTAAAGGTTTGAAAAAGGGGAGGTGTAGGTCTGAAATGAGAAGACTAATTTTCTGTTGCATAGCAACGACAAATGAACTTTGTACTGTGATACAAAAGTAGAGAAACATGAATGTATAGATCAATAAAAGAAATTTTCTTCTATTGTTAAATCCACTAAATGGAAAGCTAATGGTTGGATCTCCAGAGCCAGGGTGGCAATGCAAACTTTGTAGCCAACCCTATAACCGGGTTCGGAATTTTCATTAAAACAATCATAACAAAATCACCCCATCTGCGTACAACTTTGAAACAAATAATAACAATAATAATAATGGTGAAAACCTGTTGAGCGCACAAACCGTCCAAGAACGCTCATGGCCCTAGCCCAGAAGTTCTCTTTAGTCCAGGTATACTACAAATTTAATTGTGAGACAGGACTTGACCAATATTCATTTACACAGTAAAATATTTGCAAAAATTCAGTTATGATGAACAATCATTCACTTCCCAACAAAAAGAAAACAAAACAGAAAACATTTTTTCAACGTCTAGGTATTTTATCTACTCCGTAGCAGGTTGGGTAATTTCCCCCAAACCGTTTGGCAACCAATATTTGACCAACCAGTAATTGCCTGACTAATTTTAAACAATTAAAGAGTGGAATTGGACGAAGTTGTACAACTAGTGGCTATGAAGTTCCCAACGCTGTTTTAACAAGTAATTCTGGGAAATATTTACCCTCAAGTTGTGTAAAGTTAATTGCCACAAAGTTGTCAAACCTTGTTGAGCTGAATCGGTTAAAAATATAATAGAACTGGGCACTTTTAACAACTTAAAATAAAACACGATTGCAAAAACTTTCAAAAAATCAACTCAATTTCAATACCCTATTGTATATCCCACAGAAATCATGTTCGGATTACGTAATACGTCATTGTAATGCTCGCACTCTTCAATAGGTGGTGGACAAGGTCGTTGAAATTGCCTTAAGCTGATGTTTCGAAAGTCTTTGCCATCGTGTTATAACTTAATTTGCCCAATATTTTAAGAGTGTGAGTAACCAGGAATTCTTAATATCAATATCAAGTAGTTACATAGAAAAGTGGACGTATTAAAAAAAAAATCTCTCACTAACAGTGTGTCAAGAAGCGAGGTAAAAATATGTGTAATAAAATGGAAAAGTTAAACAGTATTGACAATTTGCACTTTTCCAGATAAGAAACAAAAAAGGGCCCACTTCATAAAATATTGTCCTTCTTCCTGACATTTTACAATTTATTTAGATAATGTATGTACAGACTAGAGTGATATGGGTATAGATGAACGGTATGGTGTTACAGTAAGTACATGGAACAAAGCGTATAAGATCCCGAAGAGCAAGGAGCATGCGTTTGGTACGCCTCAAAGATCACATATTATGCAAACAGATGTTGAAAAGAGGAGGGAAGAGGGTGATAGACGGAGAGAGTTTCATGTAGTTTTGTGTATGAACTAGTAAATAGAATGCTACCTCATTCAATCATTCAATATTGCTCTTTTATTCAGCATAATTATCGGTAAAGGCAAAAGGGGGAAAAATAACTTGTATATACCCAATGTCAGAACAAACAAAGGAAAATTTTCAGTTTCATATGTAGGTAATTCAGTAAGGAATGATCTACCACTCGCTGTGCGGACAAAGCCATCCATATCGTGCTTTAGGAAGACACTAGTAGAGTACCTTTTAAATGAATGACTGATAATAAACTTCTAGATATTGATTATCTGATTAAACAGTTACGTATTTGATATTGACCTTTTATCCATTAAATATTTGAATTCTCGTTTTGTTTATAATCCACTTCATATTTACCACTACAATTTTTTGTGTTTACTCTAAGTAACCAAACAATGTTTTCCATTGTTCATGATGTTTAAAGGTACCAGACTCGATTAGTATTCATGCCATTTTCTGGTTCCTTTTATCCTTAACTGTATCTGTATCTAAATTAGTATATTTTTTGTTATGTGTTCGTTATCGTTATAGGATGAATAAATTTCAAGTTCAAGTTCCAAAAAAGAGTGATAGAAGGAAGAATTCCTTGTTGTTGTTGTAATTTTTAATTAGGTTTTTACAGACGTGTAACAATCAAATATGATTATACGTCTGGGACCGACCTTTAACGTCACCATCCGAAAGACGTGACTGGGATTCGAACCTGGGTCCGATTAGAGTCAGTTTGTAGGCGCATGCAGAAGCTGAACGTAGGCGTTACCGCTAGCCCAACTCCTGATCCCCATTCATAGAGGTGTTGTGGTGTAATGGATAAGTCACCGGACTGCAGATCACAAGGTACGGGGTTCGATTCCCTGCCACGGCACCAACGTTCTTTGGCAAGACATTAATCTACATTTGCCACACTCGACCCAGGTGTAGTAAGTGGGTACCTGGTAGGATTTATTCCTTGAATGCACTGAGGGTAATAATATGCAGGGCCCTCAGGGAGAACAGTATTTGGTACTGATGAGGCTATCCTGGGTAAACAAGACATATTATTATTATTATTATTATTATTATTATTTTTATTATTATTATTATTATTATTATTCGTACATTAGGTAAGAGCTATTTTGGGGAGTTAAGATGCCTGAACACTCTTCTTCCCCGTGTTATTGTAATATGTAGAGATGACCTGCTAATATATACAGCTGACCTAGAAATCCTATCATCAATCTACGATGTTGTCGTAGATCAACTTATTCCATATTCCAAAGATGTAATCATTTAAAGGTCCAAACGTAAAAGGATATTTCTCAACTTTTATATGGAAGCCCTGCATAGAATACACTCTAAAACAGGTTGGGCAGAATTTTTAATAAATATTAAGTGACTTTTACCCAAATTAGTGTGAAAAGGGAACATGCATGATTATTAGATAACGTTGTACCCAATATTGGGTGAATTTTAAACAAATTTGAAAGATTTTATCCAATATTTGAAAATGTTTTAACCAACCAATATACATGTTCCCATTTTCTCCCATCCTTTTTAAAGTGAAACCAGTAAGCAAACTTTGCAAACAACCTTTGCAATGCAAATATATTTTATTGTACGATGCCAAATTTATAAAGTGTGCCTGCGTGTTCTTTATAGACATGATGGAACTAACCTGTCATATGCAACCTGTTTTAGGAATTAATTGTAAAGGCTTGAAAAAAGGGAGGTGTAAGCCTGAACCTGAGACTAAGTTTCTGTTGCATAACGACAACAAATGAACTTTGTACTGCAATAAAAATAAATGGAGAAAAAAAAAAGTATGAATGAATAAAAGAAACGTGCTTTTATTGTTAAATTCACTAAATGAGGGAATGTCTGGAACTCCAGAGCCCTGACGACAACGTAAAGTTTGTAGCTATAACCCTGAATTTCCATTATAACAGTCAAAAATCAGTCCTCATCGTATGCAAACATACATTTGATATATCACTACTTTTTTCTTCCCCCGCCCTTGTTTTTTTTTTTTTTTTTTTTTTTTTTGGGGGGGGGGGGTGTTTTGGGGTGTTTGGGGTGTTTTTGTCTTTAGTTTTTTGTTTTGTTTTGTTTTTGTTTTGTTTTGTTTTGTTTTTGTTTTGTTTTGTTTGTTTGTCTTTGTGTTGTTGTTGATGTTGCTGTTGTTGTTGTTGTTGTTGTTGTTGTTGTTGTTGTTTTGTTTTGTTTTGTTTTTTTTTGGGGGGGGGGGGGAGTCCAGTTCAACCTCAGAGTCAATTTACAGTTACCTCTTCTCAAATACAACTGGCATTTTGTACAGCGCAACAACAACAAAAAAAAAATAAGGAAAGGAGGAAAATCTTACAAAAATTATATTTTGCATTACTTGATTTTAAACATTTATTCTATGATGTCAAATTTGAGGACCCGATGTATATTATAACCTAAGGCTTATTGATATAACTATCCCCCCCCCCCCCTCCCCACCACCAAACGTCTTGATTTTGGTAACATTATTCCAAATAAGTAATTTAATGAAACATGTATCTTTAACAATATTACTGTGGGGTGGGATATGAGAAAGATCATTGAAAAATAAAACATGTATAGTAAGCATTGAATTTTTCAAGACGCCTGTTCAAGAACGTGATGAACTTCTTTTCAGAAAAATAAAACGCGTTTTAAGGCAAAAACTTAGCAAGGCTAATTGATTTATCAATTTCATTGATGATTTGACAGTGACGCCAAACATTTATTTCTTCATTTATCTATTCACTATTACTTTACCATGGTATTTCTTTACATAGGCAACCACATTACATCATGAAAAGTAAAAGGCTAAAACACATACACCGTACAAGGCAGAAAATCAGTCTGGTAATGTACAAAAAAAAAACAAAATACTACTTATAAAAGATTCTTAAAACTACAGATCTAGTAAGACGTTCAATTCTTTCTTCTTTTTTGAGATAAACACGATTCGTGACACGATTCCCCAATATTTATTTTCGTGTAATGTTTATCGAAGTGGAGACGATCGAATTAGAATAATTATTACAATGAATTCATATAAGAATCATCTTTTTTTTTTCTCTCTCTCTCTCCTGTTCTTCCCTTTTATTATTCCCTCTTATTCTCCTTTCTTTATATTATTTTTTTCTCTTCATATCCCTCCTCTCTGTCCCACTCTTCATATTTATTTAAATGACGCTGCTTTTGTATCATACATTCTTTAAAAATATATATAGTTTTTTTCTTATTATGTTATCTTAATCATATCGTGTTACCATGCACGTTTTCTCCTCCTGTTTTAATTTCATATCGTTTATGATTTGTATATTATATTTTTACGTTTATCACATGGAACTCCTGGAAACCAGCCTATTGACTGAATGTAAGTTTTCCCATGAATGGATTAATTCACCTCGATAAAATTCATTCTATTTGATATGCAAGGGCGTGATGGGCCAAATGTTTTAAGGGGCTGAACCAAATAATTCAAATAATTTCTTGAACCCCATAGAAAAAGCTCAATACAAGGGCATCAATTCCTATGTTAAATAGAAGGGGTACACATAATAAATGCCATTTGACTAATTTCCTCGGGTTCACTAGCCAGAAAAAAATGACTCAACGTGAAAAAATTATGCTCCTGAAAGATATGTGTTTTCATTCAAAGTATAAATGTACTTTAGTCTTTAACTTTCTGCCACTCATATATTTTCCATTGTTTAGAGTCAAACTAAGAAAAGACGTTGCTCATTTTTTTCCCCAATTTCTCTAGGCTAACATAGTGTTTTTTAATGCATTTAATATCGTCTGTTTCAAGCCAGAAGGGCTTAATTCATATGAATTTGTACAGAGTTAACGTCCTTCTTGCTTCAAACAGACGAAATTGAACATATTATGTAGATTTCCTGATCTAGAAATTTGTGATAAAACATCAGCCGGTTCGTTTGTCTGTCACATATTATAATAACAATAATAATAATAATATGAACACTTGTAATGCGCCGGTATCCATCACGGGTAGATTATCCCGGGAGATTATCATCGCGCAGTAAAAGGAAGATAGAAAATATAAAGAAAAATAATAGTAAAATGATGAAGGTAACATTTACAAAAAGGCTTGTCTAAATAACCAGGTTTTGAGTGAGGTCTTAAAGTAACTGAGAGAGGATAGATTACGAATGCCTTGTGTGAGTTTATTCCATAAGAATGGACCAGCATATAGGAATAATCGATCAACCCAAGAATTATGAGTATGTAGTATAGCAAGTAGAGACGAGATTGAAGACCTAAGGCTCCTTGTAGAGTTGTAATGAGGAAATGTTTCTATGAATGATTCGATATTGAACAGGTAACCAGTGTAGAGAGATCATGGTGCATTGAAAAATCAAACATTTATAATAAGCATTGAATCTTTCAAGAGACCTGTTGAAGAAATATCTTTCCAGACAACAACAACAAAAAACCCTTTTTCAAGACAAAACTCAGTAATGTTAACTGATATATCAATTTCATTTATGTTTTGATAATGACACGCAATATTCATTTCTTCATCATCCATTCACTATAATTTTTACCATGGTATTTCTTTGCATGGGGAAACACATCACATCATTGAAATTAAATGAATAAAAAAATTCAAAACATACACCATACATATTAAAAAGAAAATGCCAAAAATTAGCCTGGTAATTTACAAAATAAACTAATAACATTAAATATTCTTAAAACTACAGATCTTGTAAGAGATTAAATTCAAGGTTCAAAATTCACGATGAAAAAAAAACCCTTCTTGGAAAAACCAGGTGCATATACAGATAAGTGTTAACAACTGACTGTATACATGTAGATGAAGAAGGCGAAAACCATCCTAAGAGACAGGAGAGCTGTGTTAGGGAGGCACCTCTACAAGATATATAAGAAATATGATACTTATATTACAAGCTATACATTAATGTCGGGGAGGGTGGGGAGAAAACAAGTAACATGTGTAGTAAGGAACATATTTTTTTCGTAATTTAATAAAATGTACAAAGCGTAGATGGTGATTTAACATAGTCTTCTAGAGTTTAGCAAAACGAAAATCTAACAGCTTATATTTTTTCAGGGAGATGTTTTTGTACTTTACATCAATAATTCTATTTTCTATTTTTAAGACATATATCCACAGTGAGAAACAGTATGGACCTTTCCATCTCTCTCTCTCTCTCTCTCTCTCTCTGTCTGTCTGTCTGTCTCTGTCTCTCTCCCTCTCTCTGGTTTCTATTTTGAATCATACATTTGCCCTTTGCCCCTCTACACAACTTTAACAATGTAACAGTAGAATTAACGATTCACACAAAGCTTTGGAATTGCCTCTTTTTGGATAAATATAACTCATAAAGTACTTTCTCATGTTTATTTCCTTGTAATATTATTCGAAGTGGAGACGATCAAATGAGAATGATTATTAGTATCAATTCTTATCAAAAGGGCAACATAATTTTATTTCTTTCCCCCCCCCCCTCTCTCTCTCTCTCATGTCCTTCCCTTCCTTTTCTCTCTTCATTATTCAGTTTACCCTCTATTTTTCTTTTCTTTCTATCCTCTTTTTTTCCTTCATATCCGTCCTCTCTCTATCACTCTTCATATTCATTTAAATGACACTGATTTCTTAGTATAATATTATTCTCTGTTTTGATTTCATTATGTTATGGGTGTTTTCATTCGGAGTATGCATTATTCGTTAACTTTCTGTTCCTCATGCATTTACCTTTGTTCAGAGTTAAACTAAGAACAGATTTTGCTCAGAATGTGCTATTTTCTCCCAATATCTCTAGGATAAGAAAGTGTTCCTTACACATTCAAAATCATCTGTTAAGAGCCACAAGGGCTTAACTCATATCAATTTGTACAGAGTTAACGACCTTCTGGCTCGGAATGAAATAAACTGAACCCATCGCGTAGATTTCTTAATGAAGCAATTTGTGATAAAACATAAGCCAGTTTTCTGTCTGTCATATATGCATATGACCCCAGCACCATGTGATTTTAAAGTATAATTACAAGGACAAATTCATAGCCAAGCATGTAAGCAATGTCACTTGTTCTGACTCTGTGGGAACTACATTGCTACATATTTCAAGTAGAACGAATAACCAATACAAGTGTCAAATATGAATGACTATTCTGACAAGGCTATTTCATTGATACCATTATCATCAAATATGGGTACGTCATGTTGCCATGGGAATACTTAATAGGCCAGGAGCCTGTCCCTAAATAGTAACCCTATTTTACATATCAGATTTGACTCCTTAAAGTTACTTAGACCATCCATGTCATTCACAAAAAGCTTGTTAGCCTAAACGGCCCCCAGGGCTCCCGAAAAAGGGCTTCTACGTGGGGTCGATTTCTTTCCACCTAACGTCTGCACGAAACTTTGTCAGAAGGAAATTGTATGACTATACATTATCAAAAAACAAAAAAACTGACATGATTTTCAGTCGGATGTATTGTCATTAAAATTGGGGTAAATTGGGAAGGAAGAGGTGTGGCCATGATGGCTGTACACTACACAAATATAAGAACTTCCCCAAACTGCTCAAGATGTAGAGATGTATTTTTTAACATTCCAACCTTAATAACTCACAAGTCTCTTATTAGATTTAAGCCAAATTTACAGAGTATAATTTTTAGTATTGCAGTTTATTTTATTTATTTATTTTTTTTTTTTTTGGGGTGGGGTCCAATTTGGTGGCAAATGGTTATTTCAATAAGTATTTATTAAATTGTGAAAATAGTATTGCTTTCTCAAAGGTAGTCAAATAATATTGTCAGGATTATGTAAACACACACACTGTCCACCTTTACGTGTTTTACAAGGCATAATAGAGAAGCTTGTAAGGTATTTGTGTAATTAACAAATGGGTGGCATATTTCAGAATGTCAGCGACATAGCCCAAATCAAAACTACGTTGACCGATAGCCAGTAAAGTGTGAAGATGCCGTGGTCGAGTGGTTTTAGAATTTGACTAGACATGTGCAAAGGTCAGGAGTACGAGCCCTTGCATTGATATGAAGTACTTTGGCAAGGCATCTACATTGCAGATTTAGTAACATAATAAAACTCAAGGGGTATGTGCAAAATTGTGCACCATGCAAGAACCCACTATAATATATTGAAGATCATTTCCTTTTGAATTATCCGGTTTTTGGCAGATGTATTATCTATAATGTATGCATATTATTGATTTACTTGTTTTTCGAAATATCACAATAATTTTGCCTCATAAAATAGGGACGGCTTTATTGTTTTTTGTTTTACATGTATTGCTTTTAAATATTAAGAGATACCTAATCCGGTTTCTCCACTTCTCTTTTTAAAGTTTGACTTCATAAATTATTCTTAACATCACCTTTTTGCGAGGTCGAATCGCGACCCCGCAGAGAAAGTTTTAAAAATTGTCTATATATTTTGAGTTCTTAACAGTTATGTGATGATTAATAAGCTATTATTTGCCCACTGCACTCAAAAAGCCAGTATTTTTTTTCTTGGTCGGAGAAGGGGGGGGGGGGGGCAAACTGACTACTCCCATCCCCCCCCCCTCATGTACGCTAGTTAGTGGATGGAATTTTTTAGTTGGAAGTATGTAAATTGTCCATTTTAAATTGTGCAGCAATATCATATTTCATCGATACTGAAGAATGTATTGTATTTAAAAAAAAAAATGCATTTCATATTATTTAATATGCCAACACATAACGTGCAGTTTAGACCGTTTGACTGATAATGAAATACATTTACTGGTGTCTAAAAATAATTCAACAACATTTTAATTGGTGACCCCACAAAAAAAACCTCCCCCAGCCTGAATCATAACTTTGTAGTTGTTCCCCTTCAATTCCTTATGAGATTCTCACGAAGTTTATGAAATTTATGAAAAGGGTTAATAAAAATTGCCATTGCTACAGTATTAAAAAAAAAAAAATTCAATTTCTCTCAATCAAATTACCACTGACATTGTAAGAATAATGATAAGATTACATATTGATAAAACTACTGATATTTGTTTTCAAATTGTCTACAGAAAAGAACCATTGACAATACAATAAAAGCATACTGTAATAGATTAAATTGAGTAAAAATAAGTAACTAAATAACGAAGAAAGAAAAGAACAACTCCTACAAAAGATGAACAACAGTTTCCAACAAATCAATTCAAAAGTACATTCAATTTGGAACCACAGTCCTCATGCTGTATGCATATACATGTAATAAGCGTATCTCTCTTTCGGAGCTAAATTTGTTTGCAAAACCTGTCTAACATGTACCTACTACCAGACATTGAGAAAGGGGAAGTAAAAACATCCCAGATTAAACATTAAAAGAAACACTATATGCAATACCACACGTACGTGCTTGACTATATCTGGAAATGGAAAATGTGACACTCCTCGAAAATGTACGCTTCAACTGAAATAGATATAAGACACTGTTACCTGTTTGTACAAGTAAGATTTTAAAAAAAAAGTTACCAAATGCACGAAAAGAAAACAGATATCAGATAAACAACAACACAACTGGATATGGAAGGAAAAATAAAAATAATCTACAAAGGAATAGATAAAGAATTTATCATCAATTATACATATGTGTTGCTTGAAATAATTACATAATTACATAAAATTTATAGTTACAGAATAATTATTTCACCATGGAAAAGAACTTGTATATTTTGCAGAGTGATTAAAGTAGAATTTCATTGATTTTGAATATTGATTTAATTTTTATTATTGCATAGGTGAAGCTTAGATTTAACAAGGTTATCAAAATTCAACGCTTGGAAACATCTGAAGTAATGATTATTATCAATTATAAAATGGTAAAACACAGCCCCGCTATAGCACCTGAAGAGCTCTTTGAACGCTGCTGAGATGTGTGACGTCACACCGGGTGTCAATTCTGCCTAATCAGACGATGTCCCATAACATCTTACACATTATCAATGCCTGTTTTGTCACCTCATCTTCACTTATTTCTCTTACTTCACTAGCGTCAATCTAAATGTTAATCTGTTGCCTCATCCTAAATTTCGTGCATTGTATTATTTTGATGAAAAATGCAGCGTTAAAGAAATAAAGGAATCCATCGCTTGTAAACAAAATAAGATGCCATTGTATTTTCAGCTACATGCACCGTGGCATGTTCGGAGTTTCAAGAGGGAACGAATATCGTCCATGCTATTATTCAGCGGACTTTTCAATTCGAAAGTGATTTCTTTGATTGATCATTGACCCTTATCATGAATATTTACAAACAAAACATTTTATTTACTAGAATCGGTTTCACTTCCCTTTTAGAATGGGGTGAAATACGGTCATGTTGAAATACACCAAACTCTTTATAATGTAAGAAATCATTGCATTGCAGTAACGTTCATTTGATATAGGACGTCGTCTGCTTAGGCATGATTGGCACCTGATGTGAGGTCATCAAAACATCGGTATATTTCTGGCGAATCGCTCGGATATCCCAGATGCTGAGACGTGTTTTTATTTGTGTTTTTTTTTTTAAATCATCAAATACGCAGTTAACGTAAAACTTGTACGATTACCATCTGTAAGCTTTCTAGTTTATAGTTTCTAGCGATAAATTATTCGGCATATTTGTGATTTTCTTTGAATATCTACTTTAAGGTTCTTCATACAGTGTGCTTCTCGAAGTTGGAGCGGTAGTAGTCGTAGAAGTAGTAGTAGTAGGAATGGTTTGTTAAAAATTCATTTGCAGCCAACTGGCTAAATCGCAGAATTTTTTACAGAGTATATAATTCCGAAATTGAAATAGGGTTCATTATTCCCATGTTAATTCCGAATAATTGTGAAATAAGGTCCAAAAACAACAACAACAACAACAAACAAACAAACAAACAAACAAAAAACAATAATAAAAATACAGCATTATATTACATTTTCAAAATTACGAACCTTCGTATTTATGAACCGTTTTTCATTTACGGAATTACGAACCTTTGGAATATCGAACCTTTCCGAATTATGAACTTTCTCCGCAATAAGTTGCAACGTATTCTGATGCTGAGTTTGAGTGGGTGTTTTTCACAGGGTTCCCACAGCAATTTGCGAACCAAATTCCATGACTTTCCATGACTTTCCATGACCCATTTTCGCCTTTTCCATGACTAGATAAGTACCATTTTGGTATGGGTTGGGGTATACCACGCAGTGATATATAAACCCCTCCAAAAAAATCTGCAATTTAAGTTAGAGCATTGATATCTCTCTTGTTACTGTATCATACCTTTAGTGTCATTGATGGGCATGCTTATTCCCCTTAACAATGACACCCCATTTGTACTGATTATTTAATCATAGAATGTGCAGTACACCTGAATACGGGGCCAAGTCAAAAGTGAAATGTTGCAAAATGCACTGTTATTGTCAACAGTGAATTCTCCTTTCTTTCGTAATGTTTGGAGGATGAATTTGTGTTTGAGTGATGTTGAGCTGGTCATTAATGAACAGAATTATGTTTTCTTATTTTGTTTGGAAAATGAAATGTGCTTTGAGTTTGTATGAAACTCAAACACAGCGATAATCCCACTATCGTTCGATTAAAGCACTCTTACCATTCACATTAATTTATGGTCAGTCGAAATCGTTTTTGCGTCTCTGATTTTTCACTTATGCCAAGGTATTCAAGAGGTTACGAGCTATAGTTTTCATATTCTTCTTCATTTTAAAGCAACTCATTTCATGCTCGAAATTGAATGAATCCACTTGAAAGAAATATACTCACCCTTTCATGTTGTCTTCGTTTCGAGAGCAGTCATATGTTTGTCAACAAAACTGACTCTATGCGAAACCGGCATACGCAAATTTCTTGCTGCTTTAAGCATGACTACGGTTGAAAATGACATTGCCTCACGAAAAACAGCAGTGGAATCCATGATCTTGGTGTCATTTTACTAGAAAAAGAATTTTCTACCCCATAAAATTAAAAAAAAATAATGATATTGTGTCAATGATGTCTTTGCAATTGTAGATCTCAGGTCTTGCGTTCTTTCTGGGCCACCCTGTATAGGATATGAAAAAGGAATAATTTTTCCCATTGGTATTCATGAAATAGTAATGAGATCAACTTGAAACTTCATGGAAATGTACTTTGATTCTTTGTTGATAGTTTTAGTTAATTATTTAGTGAAAAAAATTAGCTTTTAACTTTATTTTAATGCAAAATTAGAAGCCCGTCTTTAAATACTAATTAATATTTCGTTACACAATGAGGTACGCAGATCAATCACTTTGAAAAAGTCTTTAAATAAGCATAGTCATCAATATTGCAGAGTTAATGAAATTACAGATTTCGAATCATATCTTCTGTATTTTGTTCTTTTTGTGAATTCTTTTCTATTTTTTTTAATTTGTCATGTTTTTCTTTGTATTCATTTTTTTCTTTTCCTTTACCAGAAATATATCTCAGTAAATTTAAAGACACCCAGAAGACACAACTAGCAGTGTTTTAGGGTATCGCATGAAAAGCAGTATTTTTATACAAACGTACGCATAATGTTGATTTCCGTTCAAGTTGAGCTCGACATGCGATTTCAAAATGTCACCTGACCTCGCGATGGATCGTCCGACTATCGAAAATTTGGTATCAAAAGTGCGTCACTTGAAAGAAAGAAAAAAAAAGGAGCATAAAAAAGCGTGGCGCGATCTTAGGTGGTCAAGCAGCAACCGTGGATTTCAAACAGAAGGGGGGGGGGGGGGGGTGATCATGTAGAAAGAACAGTTCATTCCAGGACTTGCAGCCAAGCGACAGAGCGGAGAAGGAAATACGAGATTACAACGCTTCACCCTCTCCCTGAATAGAAATTTAGCATTTTGCAGTGGCATATCTTTGAAAATTAGAGTAGAACTTTGAATCTAAAACACTTTTGATCGCACAGGCAAATTATGTCTGATCTTGATATCTGCACATGTTTACTTTCCTTTTAAAGGAGTTGGACAGCGTTAAATCATGATTTAAATTAATACAATAAATTGTTTTAGATTTTGTTTCGGGGGGGGGGGGGGTGGGGGGCGGAGGAACAACCCTCTCTAACCTTATCCATAGAGAAATGCCTCCCCCATTTTGTAGTAGAGGCCCTATTTGGACGCATTTGGGGGTTGCATTTTTTACCTCTTGTAAACACACTATGGAATCTTTGTCCACGTAGATCTTTCTTTGTGTGTGTGTGTGTGTGTGTGTGTGTGGCGATTTTCGAAATGTCGATCGGACAACCGTTTTGAATATTTTCCATGAAGATGCGCTCCGCCTCCTAGAATGTTACCTACCCTTCATCTTGTAGTAAGTGTAAATCCTTCATTTCAATAGGCGGTTTACTTTTCTTCTTTTTTTTCGAGATAAATTTGGACCAAGCACAAAAGAAACGATGTTAAAAAGGGAGAAAACGAACAGACATTTTTTCAGTCAGCCTACGTGAATCTACAGTGAATATTTTGCATGAAAATGCTGAAAAAAATAATACTTGTTTTGTTTTTAATTTTGGTCTGCTTATGCCCTCAAAATACAAGTTACATTTTAATAGACCTGCCAGGTGGGGTGACGATGGCGTGTCATGTTCGGGGGGGGGGGGGGGGGTTGTTGCGGACCGAGAGAAGATTTTCTATATAGTGTGATGCAGTGTTAAGTCCTGATCTGTTATATATGTACATGTATATATTATTTCGAGGGATTCCTCCCCCCAGAACGAAAAGAGAAATTCAGGACGGAAATACGTGTTCTCCGTCCTGTCCTCGGGGTTGCCTCCTCTACAAAGTCATATAAAAAGTTGCAATTGATTCAATCGCAACTTGAAATAAATCGCAAATAGTAGATGTGATTGATTTCGAGTTGCGATCAATTAGAATCAATCGCAACTCTTTATATGACGAAGCCGAGATGAATCTAGCATAAAATCTCTGATCAACCTTTTTGATTACGATATAAATTCTTTAAGCTATATTTTACGTAATGATTATAGACGATAAACTTTAAAATTTATCATAAAATTGATAAAACTAAACCTAGGGACTTTTATTTTATAACCAACAAATAATATCTTCATGTTTATTTCAATTTCATTTTTGAACATAAAATAGAAAATAGATCATCCGAGAAATATAGCATGAATTGAATATGATGTTTATTTTTGAATATCACATTTCCGCAAAATATTTAGTTGAACACCAGATTTAAGTGTAGATCTACTTAACAATATTGCATAGAATATATTCCTACTCTTCTCCTTTATTCTAACAGGGTCATTTCCTGACTCCCATTTGAATAAGACTACAAAAATTGGACTGGAAGTGGTACTAAACTGCACACTACCAGTAACGTCACACGTGTATGAAAATGTCTTTTGGAAAAAGGAAACTACCAATCTCTTTCAGTGCCATAAATCTAACTGCTATAAAATATATGAAGATCATAAACGAATGATTGTTACATCTAATTTTTCGAGCATCTTAAAGATATCCGACGTGTCACTTGATGATGAAGGCAGATACACGTGTAAAATCTTAACTTCTCAGGACGTTAAAGTATGCAACAAAATACTAACAACATATGGTAAGCCTGGACTTTGACAACCGTTGCCGTGTATTTTTCTAAGTCTTAAAGGGATACCCAACCGCAGATTGTGGACGTTTTTATGCCGCGAGAGGGCACCGTGATTGTTACCTGATCATGCCGTTGCCCCGAGGGGCGCAAACTTCGGACAGACTGTTCGCCGCGCAAAATGCACGCTCCGCCTGAGTTCGAGCTCTCGTGCGAGATTCGGTCGGCTTCGTGCAGTCCGAAAAGTAATCCCAGTAGTCCGACGGACGCATCCGACGCATAAACTTTGTGTACGAGTGATTCGGGCTTACGCAATCCTGACTTTCCCCACGGCCGCCTGGTGGCGTATCCCTTCAAGTTTCAACATTGGAATAGGCCTTCGAATGCATTATAAAAAGGAAGTATTATTGCAAAACATGGCCGATTTCACTTTGTAGGGCACTAGTGTTTACCTTTAATGATATTGAGTCGAAAAACCATTACCACTAATAATGTATCATTTGAATTTGGTCTTAACAGCTTCTTCGTATTTTTTTACTGTGGTATCAGTTTTTTTGAAAATTGTCGTTAATTATTGTCATTAATAAACTTTCAAGAGATAAAGTTTGACGTAAAGTGATTTGTTTTATTGTTGAGTTGGGAATAAAATATCTTCCATGGGAGCATACTTAGCAATGGAGGTGTATATTCCTCTGTGGTGTCACACCTTGGCGTTTTAGCCAGCGTATGCCCGACGTATGAGGAATTTGGCGAATACGCTGGCGTACGTCGAATACGTTACGGGTAAGTTTTGCATACGTTAAGAGCACGCTAAAACACGCTGGTATACGTCGTCATACGGCGAGGTCGTCGAAAAATGTTGTGCAAGCACAAAATTTTTCGACGTATGCCAGCGTATGGCTCATACGTCCCGCATACGCATGCCATAAGTTGTAGGTAAGTTACGCGATAGTTGACACACGTTGACACACGTTACTCGTAAGTTACTCATAAGTCGAAATACGTCGAGATATAGTCTAGCGTACCCCAAAACTTACTTCTAACCTATGAGTAACGTGCTTTGAACGTATGTGTAACTTAACTCCAACGTATATTGACGTATGAAGACGTATTTGACGTGCTCCGGACGATCACAAAACTTACTGAACGTGTTTCTAACTTACAGCTACCGTATAATGGCGTATTGACAACGTTTAGAGGAATTGGTATATAAAAATGGGGTTCACAGGAGGAACCCATCAGAACTCATGAAGACACGTCCACGCCCCCGCCCACGGCCAGGGGACTTCTTGGCAGCGTTCTTCGAAGTGTTCTTCGGCATGGCGGTGGTGTTGATACGGTGATGGATAGTGCGGTTATGATTTGAATAGTCGAGCGGCAGCCTTTTTATAGGCTACGACACGTGATCGTCAGCGATACGCTGCCGCGCGCTATGCGTAAGTTAGGCTATCGTTGGGCATAAGTTGTGTACGCCGGCAATACGCTAAGCATTCGGTGGAATACGTTACTTATAAGCTAACGAAGCGTTCTATAGAAGTTACTAATACGTTATGTATACGTCCAACTCGTTGTGAATACGGTAAGTATACGCCCAGAGTTGAAAAAAAAAATCAAAGTTCAGCGTATGCCGACGTTTTAGAGAAATTTTGATACGTCGGGCATACGCTGGCTAAAACGCCAAGGTGTGAGAAAAAAAGTCAACCAATCTTGGTCCCAGTACATCGTTCAACACGAACATTCTTGGACGTGATTTGAACGGAATGGGGAGATATCAATTTAAATTAGACATTGGAATTACCATAAAAACCTTTCAAAGAATGAAAGTATAAATATGAAAGTATGTAAAAAGAGAAAAAAATGGATAAAGAAATCAATTAAGATTTTGATTTAGATTAAATGGGATTTTATTATCCACATTAAATTAATGTCCACTAATGCTCTAATATCATGTGTATTGTAAAAGGGTGGGGTAAAGATTTTCCCATGTTATTTTCCTCAATAATATAATTCAGCGACTTCCACCGGCTTTCTTGGACTCTCTTATACTTTAGAGGGACGAAGGAATCAAATAGTACCCCTTTCTCCCTTTTACCTAAACAATGAAAAGATATTACAGTAGGCATGGCATAGATCAAAATATTTCATGAACAAATGATTAGTTTAAGTCGATAAAACGCCAACAAAATTGATTATTAAGTACCATTTCCCCCTGCTTTGTTAAGTATAGCTTTATAAATATGCTTTTACACGTAGTGCCACCCGAGAAACTGATTCTTTTGGACTATGACACCGAGGAGATCTTAAACAAATCTCTAAAAGTCATCAATGGGACCAATCGGAAAATAATATGTCAGACCAGTACATCGGTCAAACCTACTGTCAATCTGGAGTGGATCATTCCTCATGGGTTAGAGGTAGTCGAGGAGACTGACGATGAAGTCCAGGATGAGCATGATAGACGTCTTACTGGGCGATCGACGACATTGTCATTCCTCCCAACAAACGATGACCACGGAAAGATCATAACCTGCATTGTGAATAAGATGTTTAATGTTTTTGAAACCCTGAAGACATCAGTTTACCTTGAGACAGAAGGTTCGTACATATCTATATGCCTATTTCTCTTTATTTCGAATGATTTGTTTTGTACTTTTGTGATATCCGTAGGTTATGTGACATTTTTATGTGTATGTGTGTGAGGAGCCCGCTAATGTAGGTCTACAGTTATGCTGTAACACTGAATACGGTATACCCTGGGTAAGGAAGATTTTTTGAAAAATAAATAAAATAGATGAATATGAATCTAGAATAATAGCTTTCTCCCATAACTGCCAGCAATAGCAACAACTAAAAAGCTAGAAATCATCACCTCTTCGACATGTCTGCATACTTTAACATGTAATCTCCATATTTCACTCTTCGTTAAGATCAATCATTTCAATTGATACTGCATGCAAACAATTACATATGAGGTACTCACCTTCTGTTCTAGTCTCTGGCAGTAGAATTCATGTTTGTTTGTATTATTTATTTTGTGAAAACATTTTAAAATGTGAAAATGTGAAATATGAAACTATAAACTGAAACTAAAGCAATCATGGTAATATTTTCAACAAAAGAGCATAAAAGTAATTTCCCTTTTCCTAATTTTTGTCCTGTCTCTCGTAACATTTAGGTATTTCATCTTCAACATCTACCATGTATACAATTTTTGCTCAACAAAACAACGTCACAACCTCCGGGGAACCTCCAGATTTATCATCCTCACCAGAGAACACAGAGGATGGTTTGAGGAATTTATGTAGGTTATACAAAAACATACATGTATGTGGGCAAGTCCAAGGTATTTGGTCATTTTCATGTCCCATATGTTACCAAGTATAATGAAGTTATGAACATATACTGACATCAAATGCATCATGTTACTATATACAGAGATACCAGCTCTAGTAAAGCTATTTTCTTAATACATTCATGAGAAATACTAAATATATATGTAACTTATGGGACAAAATAGCTTGGACTTGCCCATGTGTAGACTATTATTAGTTAATAATTTCTTAAAATATAAAAAAAAATCCTGAAAGAAAATAAATGTTATTTAAAATCGAATATAGAGAAAAGACAAAACAAAACAAAACAAAAATCACATTTCCCCCCTCATTTCTGTAACTCGTGATAAACGTGAATACATGTAATATGAATGGATTTTATCATCCACTGGATGATAATATTTGCTTTATTATATTGTTCATTTCATTATTATCATTATTATCATTATTATTATTATTATTCGTATTATCATTATTATTATGCTTCTTATTATTAATATTATTATTATTATCATTATTATTTCTATTATTATTATCATCATCATTATCATATTAATTGTCTTTTTGATTTTTTTTTCTTGGGGGGTGGGGTTGTTATGATTACATTTAAACTTTCAACAATGTCAACATTTTGCTTTCAGCTGACAGTCATCTTTGGTACATTATAGGAGGTGTACTCTCAGTACCCCTTATTCTTGTCATCATGTCATTAATCATTCGTGGAATCAGAGTCCAACTAAAAAAAGGTATGTTATATTCAAATATATCTGTTACGTTGGGTAAAAGAATACAATTCTGGAAATAATTGCAAACTGCGTCATAAATTTTTGATTCTATAACATGTATAACAACAATAATATTATATTAAGGCCAAAATCTTGGCCTATTGTGGCAATTACAAAGTTTTTTTGTTGTTTGTTTGTTGTTGTTGTTGTTTTTGTGGGGGGGGGGAGGAGGTATCGACACCTAACAAATTTACACTACATCCACTACACCATATACTGCTGTACTTTCAAAGTTTTAGCCCAACTGAGACTTTAAATACAGTATATTAATAATATTACTTACATCTGTGACCCGGCACCACAAAACCACCAAAAAGTGGCAAGCCGTGATTTTGTGTAAACAGCTGAAATGGAAATTTGGGTTGGAAAATTTGATTTTGGGATTTTCGTTTTTTCTGAAAGATCGTTCTTTTCTGTACCTTATATCAAAATCTGGAAGCTTAAAACACAGTAGAAGATGAGTTATTAACAGTTTTTCTGGACCAGTTTTTTTCGCACAGCTTCGGTTTCTTCCTAATTCTTCGCCCTCCCGTATGATTTTTGTTTAATCGGTACCGCTCACCCTCGTAAAATCACTGCAATCTCACGGGCCTTAAATTACCTTTTCTCTAATGATCTTTATACTGATAGAAAGAATAAACTCTCAGCAATCTCATCATACTGATATTACAGTTCATCAATACTCGCAAAAGCGAATTACAGAGCAGTTTTAAGTTCCATTTCTATGACGAAATGTGTCTGAAAAAGGATTTCGTTGCTAACGAACGATCAAGTTTATTCATGTGAGCAAGGAAAGAGTATGTAAGTTCTATGTAAAACAAATTGCATAGGTTAATCATTGTGAATAAGAAAAAGAGTAGGTCATATTTAAGTTAATTATATTACTTTAAATGCCGCCGGTCCACTGGTTGCTTACCTGCTAGAAAGCATGTACTTGCTTTGCTAGCAGTCACTTAAAATAAACAATATCAATATACTGTTTAAAAAATGGTTGGTGTTCATCAAATGCCAATAGTAGTTTATTATTGTCTTCTTTTTTTTTAACTTTAAGCTGAGAATGACGGTACAGTTTCAGCTAATTCAACCGGAAGAGATCTACCACCAGTACCCATTCTTCCGTTGTCTTCGATCGATGACGTCATCCAAACTTCCTCCAAGCCGTTCTCTACCGGTACTCGTAAAAGCAGGAAAAATATATTGGTATGTTATTGGATGGATAGATTCATTGATTAAATGGGATATAACGGCATATTCAATGATATAGAAACCCCGATTTGGTTATTTGATTCTCAATCACTTGATTCTCGATCCACCTTTAAAAAAATTACATGGATATGTTTAATTTGAGGCAGCACATACCCTGTCGGGTTCATATCAGCAAAGTAAAATTGGGTAAAATTTTACCTATTACTCTGTAAAAAGGAACATACGTGTAAATCGGGTAAGATTTAAGCTAAAATTTCGTTAGAATTTAACCAGTACTGCGTAAAATTTCACTCAACCAACATGCATTTTCCTTTTGTACCCAGTCATTGGTAATATTGTGTAAATCTTACCCAACTTTGTAAAAATGTATTTACCCATCAAAAAATTAAAATAAAATAAAATAAAGTCAAGTTATCAACTACTTTCTTTAGACAGGTTCATATTTTCAATTATATCTATAATGTCGTTTGTTTACCCACTAATGAATGACTCTTCGTACTTACTTTTCTTGCTAGAGATACAGATTACTTTATTTGATTTGATTTGATTTGATTTACTGAATATAAAAACATATAAATAATAACATTCATGATAACATTAATAATTTATTTTGGAAGGATCGCTCTGCTCAGCTGTGTCATTTACACATTTGGACCCCTCTTCCAAATATATTTCACATTTCACATTTTTTTCACAAAATGAATGGTACAAGCATGAAATTATTCTATTGCCGGAGACTGTACAAAAGGTGTGTACCTTATCAAACTAAGAAAATTAGGGCACAGTTTTGCACCCGTAGGGGTGCAGACCGTTGATACAATAGGTGCATATGTGCATCCTATTGGGAGCAGATGTGCACCCCTAGGGAGTTCGAAATTTGGACCCCTGTGTGGGGTTCAAAATTGCACCCCAATATCAGGTGCATTTTTTGCTCCCTCTGGATTCATAACTGCACCCTAAAGGGTGAATCGTCGATGGCAATCGATCATCATTCTCGCCTCTTCACAACTTAGCAGCAGACAATTAAAAGTAATTGACGGTATTTCATAATTCACGCACGAATGGAATACAGGCAATAAAGTACACGCCATGAGGGGACCTCGGTGAAATCCATCGAGCCACGCCTGGGGGCGTTTACAGTGCGACAGCTTGTTTTACTCAAACAGTTTTTAAAAGCTCTAGCATGTACTCCACTATATATCCATATAACAAGTCAGTACAGTAACAGTTAGTAAAACTAGCACTTTCACTTAAAATTATATAATCCCGACTGAATTATCAAATGTAACCACGTATTGTTATTTAAATAATTTTTCTGACAAAGAAACTATGAAAATGAGCCATGATAAACTCCCCATATAATTTGAATATGCGAATTATGCAAATTTTCCTGCCGTAAGCCCTACAAGTACCGATACGTTGGTTGTTGTCAGCCTGCAAGCCGGTTTATGTTAGTCTTTGCGCGATTAATCTTTTGAAACACGTCATTACGGAGATTTTTAATTTACGACACAAGCTGATCGAAATGGATTTATTTTTTCTTTTTTTAGTTTATTTCATTTCTATGCTTTTGAATATTTAGTCTTACTTCATGAGATAATGTGACACAAGTGTCAACAATGCTGTTGTGGGTATTCATGTAAGACTAATTCTTCTGATCGAAGGTTGCATAATTCAACCTTACACAATTTTGAACCCCGGTTTCTGCAAAGCGCACCCGTAGGGGTGCAAGATTCCACCCGAGTAGATATACGGGTGCTTCGACCAAATTTGCATCCTAAAGTGAACCCTAATTTCATAGTGTGAATAAAAATTGTTTGCTTACAGTATCAATTGAAAAGACTAAGCGAAATGAAGAGTGAATTATGGAGGAGCCTAAGGTGAAAGCTATATAGGCTCCAAGGGTTATAAGGTTTGTATAGTCTTTAATAAAGAAAAAAAGATGGTTGGAACGAGCAATGTATGGTTACAGCAAATCAAGGTGTATATAAATAACATTAATGTAATTCTTCGCATTCGAAGAAATGGCATTGAATATAGTGCACACGCATTACTACAATTATATAAAAAATCACATTATTTGAATAAATTAGCAATAGCATTACCTATACGCCATTGCAATACCTGGTGTATACCGAAGTGCTGACTATAAGAAACCAAACATAATTTTACTCCTGTACCATGACCCCAACTACCCTATTAAAAGCAAGGCATAACATCCCCACTAACCATATAAGTCATCACTGTTAGATACACTCATTTTTAAAGCGAATTACCTTTCGACGTACATGTACGTTCATTTATTGCCCTCGTGAATTCATTATGAGTTTGACCATGCCAATCAGTATCTAATTCAGTAATTTCTGTTTCTAAAGCAATCAACCAGAGAAGTCAAAGGGGACTATGTTGATATTCCAGAGACTCCTGGACAGACCCTCCAGCAGCCTGTTAGATCAACATCGACTGGTTATATGGACATGAATCCCATAACGTCACCTATTACCTCTTCTAATGGGGAGAAAGGGGAACAAAGATGTCTTTCATCCGATGACCAAGCGTGTTACTTGGATCCGACAATGATGCGTCAGACCAAAGATGAATCTGTAGACAAATGTGAACCGATGTACGCAAATACGCGACGGGAGTCTGGTAAAATAGTCAGGGATGCCAACTACATCAATACTGGTTGGTGTGATGACATTGTTGATACAACGTATATCTGAAGTATATTTTTCTTTCAAATATTTCAGCACTATTGATATATGAAATGACGTGCAAACTTAAAAAGTCATCAGGTAGACTTAATAGATAATTACATTGCTGGCTACGGGGTTGGGGATATGAGGCAATATTTTCAAGAATAGTCATATTGCGCGAGTTGAGGACGAGGGCAATGTGATTAAAACGAGGGCGATATATTCTCACATCAACCTAAAAATGATCTAGTCAATATTACCATTATTATGTACCCACACTTTTTACTGTCATTTAGTTCCATTTTATATCGGGAACAAACTCGCGAATGATAAATAACGCGGACCTTGCCTATCATGGATTTGTCTTGGATGGCATTCAAAACAATCGGATCTTTTGATTAGACTGTAAACATGAACCTTCCCAAAATGAAGTTCCAATACATCTAATACTCCTCCTTGATCTATTACAGATTATGACTGGGCGAAAAATTCCTGTGAATAATAAGCAGGTTGCAAAAATGCATACAAGGTATAGGGCAAAATAACCTGCTCTGAAATTATTTTAGATACCTATAATGCATTAATGTTTTTTGACATTCCTTATGTATGACTTAAAATCACGGGAAAAAAATGTATATAGTATGGGTATTTTTGTTGTTGTTGTTTATATTTCCTTATGTATGATGTAGTAACATGTAATAAAGTGTATTTGAGGTTTTTTTTATTCATTAAGTGTTCTTAGGTATGAAGACACGTATATATTAATAATTGCAGGGCCCTCAGGAAGAGCAGTATTAATACTGATGAGGCCTACCCTGGGTACATATGACTATGTTATGACATATGATAATATCATCATTATTATCATCGGCTTTATAATTATAAGATTCATGAAGCCTTTGTACTGAATACATTGATGAATATTAATACCTAGACGACTGTCAACAGTGCAACTTTGCTTTCGAATTTTCTACAAAATACGCCATGCTTAATAAAGTAATAGTCTAACCTGCCTGAATTGCTGTTATTTCTGTGATTGTTGTTATTATCATAATTTCGATATAAATACCACAATGTTTATCAACGTAAGTAAAGTGCACAAAATAGCGTTGAAAGTGTATATTATCACAATCGAGAATATATCGTTATATTTGGGGGGGGGGGGGGCAAATATAATGGGAGAAAAACTAAAATCAAATTCATGGTCGAAGAAATTCATTTTTATTATTTTATTTTATTTTTTATTTTTTTCATCAATGCAATCCTGTTTACCATGTGGGGTGACACGTTGTCTTTGGAAAAAGAAGTAGATTAATATTAAGATATCGAAGGAAGTATAATCAATCATTATAATAATGTTTAACTTGCAAACGAAAACCAAAGCGTACCCCTTAGTGTAATTTATATCGGATTACTGTGTTTTCTGTTGTGACAATTTAACGATAGAATGGTCCTAAGTGCTAATGTATAGATTAGTTTCACTGCTCTTATTGTTTTTAAAGTGAGCCCTTTGCCGGTTACCGTGGCAATCCACTTATATAAGATAAGAGGATTTAATTGAAAGTATAGTCATTCTAAACTACACATTACAGAGATATTACTCTTGTCTAGAGCTTGAAGTTCATTTCTACATTACCCCTTTGAAAGAATATTTTAAGTAGTATTTTCGACATATGTTAAGATTATCCAGAAAATGGTAATAGTATAGGAGAAATGTAAGCTGACAGTAGTTCAAGTACACAGTTGATATCATAATATGCTCATTAGCTTAGTTTCGTGTCGATGGTTTTATCATTGCACTTTCAGGCGAGGTTAAAGAGTATCACTTTCTATTTCTCATCCACAGTGGCGTAAATCCATTTCGAGGAAGGTGCGTGTACGTGTGTGTGCGTGTGTGTGTGTGTGTGTGAAAAATATTCATATTCAGGCGCCTCAAGCATTGTACTTAGAATATTTGAATATTTGGCATGACTTAAGAGAGAACAGAATTATTACTAGTAACTTAGGAAATCAAACGATTTTTAATAATACTTCAATCCGTTTTGGCCGGGAAACACTATTTAACAGAAAACTGTTTGAGGCTAATATATATCAATTTAAGCATGTTGTTGATAGAGAAGGCCATTTAAGGCCACTTGGCTATTTTCTACAAAAAAGGTCTTGATGCCAATAATTTATTCTACATTAGTAGCATTTGTTCAGCATTGCCGATGAATTTGAAGAGAAAAAGAAAAAATACGAAGAGATAAATAACAAGATCGATTACTTGGAAATAATGTATAAAGTAGGGGATAAAATAATATCATATGAAGGACTGACTTCTAAATTATGTTATAAAATCTTTATAGATAATATAAAGGAAACCTTTGCGTTTAGACACGCGGAAATAACACATTTAAATACTACATCTGGAATTGCGACTTCCTTTTTGACCCCGAGATTATGCACTTTAGATGGAAAATTACGTGAATTTCAGTTTATTATATTACATAGTATCCTATATTGTAATGATAAACTGTATCAATTTGGCTTTATATCATCTAACTTATGTTCTTTCTGTGGAAAGGAAATTGAGGTATACAATCACTTATTTAATGAAGTGTCAATTTGTTTAAAAATTGTGGCAAGAAATAGGGGAACAAATGAAATTGATGCACTTTAGATACTTTAACTCATAGCCCGCTATTGTCGAACATTGTCACTTCCGGGTTCTCGCTTAATATGTCGACGATCGTCGACAGAAATCACGTACAAAAGATATAGCCTTTGAAATAATCCAGCAGCCATGAGTTTCATAATGCACAGGGCAAAGAGTTAAAATGGGAGGAGATTTTGGTTGGGTTAGATGGAAAATCAGAAAAGCATATGTACATTAACCACTTAATTATACTCATAAAATATATGATATACAATGAGAGATCAAAAGGAACGCCCCCAACAAAGAAAGAAATCTATAATGCACTTTCAGAAAGTAAAGATAATGAACGTAAAAAGGCAATAGCTCGAAATAAGTTAAGTCTACATCTAAAGAAATTGAATCATTTTGAATGTTGGACGGAAGGAGGACATACACGATAATATCACAAACAGTTTTAAAAATTCTATCCATTATTACAATTGCCCTATATACATTGAATTTGCACCTATCAGGTTTTAATCTATACCTTGTTCAGTTAATTTTACTATTGTTGTTTATTTATGGATGGCATGTTATTGAAATATATAATTTGCATTGTGTTTATTGCCATGTTGAATTATATTGTGTAATTAATGCTTAATTTGTAATATTCATTTGAAAAACTGAATCAAGGAATAATAAAATTATGAAAAGAAAAAAAAGTGTGTGTGTGTGTGGGGGGGGGGGGGGTATCCCAACCAGGCACCAAAAAATACTTTCAATAAACACAACTTTGCAGGACAAGCAAAACCACTAAATTTTCCTCCCACAAGCCATCAAATAGCTGGCTCTGACAGATGCATGGGCACACCTTTACAATTCAGACAGGACGGTTACATGAGGGTCAACTCACTAGTGTTGAAGAAATGTGCCAAACTTTCCTGAACACAAATATTCAGTGTAATTTTCCTAAAAACGAAAAAGCAGGATTTATTTTAAACTGAAGAGTTAGCACTTGCTAAGCGGCTACATGGTCCTATTTTATTTTATTTTTTCTGTGCTAAAATTCTAACTTGAGCAAACTACTTAATCGTCTCGCCAACAATGTTTTTGCTAATGATGGCTCAGGCAGCACTTAACAAGAGATTTGGCAAAGCCCTTCACCAAATTTGAATGTGACCAATATTCCAGCGAATTACTCTCTTAATTTTAAGACTTATTTTTAAGTCCACATGACTTGTTTTGTCCTCGGTTTAAAACTCTCTTGGACTTAAACCGGGGACAAAACAAGTCATTCGGACTTAAAAATAAGTCTTAGAAATTAAGAGAGTAAGTATAGATTGTAATTCCGAAACGTCTAGTATTTTACGACATTGCACCAACAAAATATCATCAACGTATTTGAAATAAGGTATAGGCAGATAGAAATGGCATTCTCAGGTCATTTGGTAAAAAAAATTAAAATATTAAAATATTGCACAATGATCTGGTAAAACAGTTATGCGTTTTACATGACGCGAAGACTAGGACTATGTCAGAAATCTAGCATTTATCTTTTACGGTGCTTATATTGCCGAAATAGCAACATCCAAATATTTAACGGACAAATTTCTCTAAGCACATAGTCTTAGACTTTTGGTATTGAGTGTCATGTAATTTATTTTTTATTTTTGTTAGTGCTATTATTTTAGTATTATTATCATTATTTATTATTATTATCACTATTATTACTACTATTATTATCATCATCATCATCATCATCATCATCATCATCATTATGGATAGTCTCATCATTGCTTACATTAATATTAGATGTAATATTAGTAGTAGTAGCAGGAGGAGCAGCAGCAGTATTCCTAGCACACGCTACTTGCATTTTGATTATTATAAAAATGTTTTACATTATTTTCGATGAAGGAAATCCATCTCTGTTCTAAGTTTTGTACATTGTATCAGATCACTGCACATAAAAGTGTAACTTCATTCTAAATTCAGTCTGCTGGAATTAAACTATTCTGATCATTGTGCACTATTCGTTAGCTACGCATGGGGGCGCTAGACCATTTCAAGTACATTCATGAATATTATTACACTAAAAGCGCTCGAATGTATTAGAAGTCATTTCTCATACTTCAAAGAAGACTATAACTTACAGAAATTAGGATAGACCTTTTTTGTTTTTTTATAACCTTTCACTTTTCTCCTATTAAAGTATGAAACTTTCATCCATGTTGCAGGCAAGTATATTTAATGGACTATTACAATTATAGTTTCATTAATTATTGACACTATAATCTCAACGTTAAGTGAAAAGGCTATGGCAATGCAGTTTTTTAATAATAATAAAAAAATAGAATCGTACCAACCTTTAATGAAATTATTCTTCTCTAACCGTCTTAACTGATCATTCATTGCTATTAAAAAGAGTTTTAGTAAAGAGAGTTTAGAGAAAACACTGCACGAAATTCCCCAACTGAAGAGAAACCTTTATGATTATACAGCGTAACTTGAAATTGACATTGCAATAAAATCACGAGATAGTACATGAATAGTGTATTTGCTATGCTCCATATGTTGTAGCGAAAGTGTGTTCACCTCCCGCTATTTGTCACAATTTTCATTAAAAATATTAGCTGAGTCATAAAGCATGCATGGCGTGATGGCTCTTTTCAGTCACGTTTTCCCAGACATTGTGTTATTTTTTTTCTCTTCTTTTTTTCTTGTAGGGGAATTTATTACAACCCACGCTCTCGGAATTCCCCATTAGTAGCGCATGCAGGGTGTATTTTAAGTACAAATAAAGTACAAAAATAATATGTGCCCCCGACAGGAAGCTTTAAGCAACTTTAAAAGAAAAATGGAATCTGACAAATTATATGCCCCTTCCGTTATCAAATAATTTTGGAGTGAACTCGCTTTTTCATTTAATTTCATTTTTTTTAAATATATATATATTTGCAGGCCTTCTCACTTTCCAGGTTTGTTGAATGTCCGTCTGTGACTAAGTCAACAATCTCTTCAATCTCATCAATTATTAATAGTAGTATTATTATGATAATTGTCATCATCATCATCATCATCATTATCATTATTACCATCATTATGGGTGATGTTATCATTGTTCTAATCATTATCAGTTGTAGTATTAGAAGTAGTAGTAGCAGTAACACTAGACACACTCTACTTGCGGTTTGATAATTATAAAACCGTTCCACATTATTTGCGATGAAGTAAATCCATAAATGTTCTACAGTATGAGATAACTTTGCACCAGATGGTTTAATTTCATTCTAAATTTAGTCTGCTGGAATTAAACTATTCTGATCATTTAGGCGTTGTGGCGTGCGCCTGTAATCCAGCTAACAGTGGAAGTTATAAAGTGATTCAGCGGACCCAGGTTCGAGACTGAGTCACGTCTTTCGGATGGTGACGTTAAAGGTCGGTCCCCAGACGTAAATAATCATATCTGATTGATACACGTCTGTAAAAAACCAAATACACACACACATACACACACACGCGCACACACAAGTGTGTTCACCTCCCGCTTTTTGTCACAAGTTTGGTTAAAATACTAGCTGAGTCATAAACATGCATGCAGTGCGTGGTGGCTCTTTTCAGTCACTTGTTCCCACACATTGTTTTGTTCTTTTCTCTTTTATTCTTCCTCTGGGGAATTTATTATAGCCCACGCTCTTAGAATTCCCCACCAGCAGCGCATGCGCGGGGGGGGGGGGGGGGGGGGAGGGGGGGCTCAATTTAGCTATTCTTAAGTTCGAATAAATTACAAAAATAATGTGTGCTCCTAATGTGCCTAATTTGCAGGAACTTTTAGCAACTTTAAACCAAAGAGGACACCTGGAAAAAAAAAAAAATCTTATACCCGTCCCTTCATCAAAGAACTTGAGATGAGATAAACTATTTACCTCTTTCATTTCAGCAAACTTACCACGGTATGATACATAACCAATCGTATCCAAACAATATTTCCCCTTATACGAAATAACCGAATTATCAGTTACTTACATAGAAGTCGAACCTATATATAATCAATAAAAAAGCCTTTGCAGCTGTGCAGCAAAACATTGTTATGCAAATCCACTTCACACTCCCAAGAATAATAAACAGCCGTGGGGTGACATGCAAATTGATTTGAACATAACGGTGTTATGGAATATGCCTAACTATAGACATGTCTTTTATATTATTAGGACTGTTGTATCAATGTTTCTAACAGCAAGACTTAGGGGATGTAGACGTTGTTGATAAAGCTATGAACTCACAAGTCTGAATGGTCTTGGGATAAATTTGAGGATTTTAGATGTATTGTAATGGCGGGCAATTGAAACAAATACATGTATCGTGACAAATTCGGTGGAAAAACAAAATTCGGTAGTACAAAATGCATGTGCCAGACTCATCTGCAAATCTATTTAATTCTCATATACTTGTCCTTTACTTTATAATCTGCCTTGGCTTCCGGTACGTCAGATAATTAAATTTAAGCTGCTTTTTATTATCTATAAGGCACTTAATGGCCTGGTCCTCATCTACAAGATCTTTCTCAGTAAACTCTTTAAAATCACCATCCCAGTCTTACAGGCTTCGTAGTTCCCATGATACCATGCTCCGTAGCTATCCATTGCGTAAGACAAACATTACCCTGAAAATATCTCTCGGATAACTAGATTATTATCATTTGTAATGTTAATCGATGTGGATACGATCGAATCAGAATAAATGTTACTATTAATTCATTAAAAAAAAATTATCATTTTTTCTCTCTCCTGTTCTTCCCTTTTATTATTCCTCCTTTTCTCCTTTCTTTCTATCCTCTTTTTGTCTTTATATCCCTCCTCTCACTACCACTCTTCATATTTATTTAAATGACACTGATTTTTCTGTCATACTTTTTAAAGATACATTTTTGTTTTCATTATGTTATCTTACTCATATCATGTCATCATGCACGTTTTCTTCTCCTGTTGTAATTTTATATTCTTTATGATTTGTATATGATTTTTTTAACGTTTATCACACGGAACTCCTGGAAACCAGCCTGTTGACTGAATGTAAGTTTTCTAATGAATGGATAAATTCACCTCGATATAATTCATTCTATTTGATATGCAATGGCGTGATGGACCAAATGTCTTAAGGGGCTGAGCCAAATAATTCAAATAATTTCTTGAACCCCATAGAAAAGCTCCATACAAGGGCATCAATCCTTATGTTGAATAGAAGGGGTACACATAATGAATGCCTTTTGACTAATTTCCTCGGGTTCACTACCCAGAAAAAAATGACTTAACGTGAAAAAAATTATGCTCCTGAAAGATCCGTGTCAAACTAAGAAAAGATCTTGCTCAATTTTTTCCCAATTTCTCTAGGCTAACATAGTGTTTTTAAGCATTTAATATCTTCTGTTTCAAGCCAGAAGGGTTTAATTCATATCAATTTCTACAGAGTTAACGTTCTTCTGGCTCCAAACGGACGAAATTAATCATACCATGTAGATTTCCAAATGGAGTCATTTGTGATAAAACAAAAGCCAGTTCGTTTGTTTGTCACATATCATGATAATAATAATAACAATAATAATAAGAAGAATAATAAGAATATTATTAACACAATCATGGGTAGATGCTCATGGCGCAGTGAAAGGAAGATAGAAAATATAAAGAAGAATATGAGTAAATGGATGAAGGTAATATTTACAAAAAAGACTTGTCTAAATAACCAGGTTTTGAGTGAGGTATTAAAGCTACTGAGAGAGGATAGCTTACGAATGTCTTGTGGGAGTTTATTCCATAGAACTGGACAAGCATGTACAAGTGATCGATCACCCCAAGAATTATGAGTATGTGGTATAGCAAGTAGAGATGAGTTTGAAGACCTAAGGCTCCTTGTAGGATTGTATGGAGTTATTAAGCTACAGTTGTTATGATGATCAGTTCCATGCAATGACTGAAAGACAAGTAAGAGCAACTTAAAGCTCATGTACAGTATTGGTAGCAAAAAGAAAATTGGAAAGAAATATGTTAAATATAGTCACATGTTGTTCTCCTTGTATCAAAAGATGTCTGTAAGAGATCATTTGGTATTCCATCTATGATTTCTGGTGAATTTCAGTGCAAATATCTGTAAGGAATGCTTGATCACTGCCATTATGCTAGGACCCTTCCACCCCGACGGCTCCCCGCACAGCAATCTTGGGGCTTCGCACAGAGACAGCGTGTGTGCACTGTGTGTAGCTACTCATCATTGGTTTTACACGTGTGTGTACAGTGTATAGCACATGCTGCCTTTGTTGGGATTTTACGTGCCTGTCCCGGCACATAAATTAGTTTTTGCCTTTTATTTGTTTAATATTAAACTTTAGGAGGTGAAATCTTCACAGTGTCTTAGTATTGCTAGTATCTTGCTATTTATCAACAAAAATTGAAGAAATTTGACGAACAATTTTTGAGGGCTTACCAAAACTTTACATGACCTTTAAAGATGATTCGATATTGAACAGGTAACCAGTGTAAAGAGATAAGTACAAGAGTTATGTGTTTCCTCTTAGGTGACAAAGAAATTATTCGGGCAGCATCGTCTTGACGTTTTTTGAGACGATCTAACTGAGATTGTGAAATATTATACAGCAAAGCATTACAGAAATCAAAACGAGAAGATATGAGTGCATGCACTATTTTTCTGTACTAGACCCTGTGAGGTATTTTCTAATGAACCCTAGGTTAAGCAATTTGTATTGTACAGACTTACATATACTAGAGACGTGATTTGACGTAGATATAGAATAATCAAAAGTAACAACAAGATTTCTACATTTATTGGACACAGTAATTACAGAATCCCCTACTTTGATGGAACATACTTCAGACTTTGACACCTCGACCCTATAACCAAACAACATAAATTCAGACTGAGCATTGTTGAGTTTAAAGGGGCAGTCTAATGAGAACTCATGGGGAAATGAAATCGTGCGGAATTTGCAAAAGGCTCGTTTACTTGTACACATAGCACGCCCGTTGTGCGAGGCCGTCGGACTAAGGTCATAAATGATCGGACGGCACGAAGTTGACCGAACTGGAGCTCGGCGAATACTTCGGGTTTAACCAGTCCCGGGCTCTTAGTCTTGTAACTGGTTGTAACCTCGTTCCCCCAAACAAGTTTAGTGTAATGCTGAAATATTTCCAAATACAAAACACGGTTAACTTCTGGTTGATTAGTCTAGCCATCGCTTCTGCACTGCCCTGCCGCGACTCGTTGTCGCCACAATTACGTAACTAATCCCAGGCTCTACCAGAGAGCTGGCTCTGTAATTACTTTTCCATATGTTTGATTACTTTCCCACCGCGCGAAATTTAAAACACAAGCCAGTCTTATCTCAGAGGTGGTCCAATATGAATCACATGTTTTAGCACGTGCGATGGAAGTCCTTGTATCGAAGTGACACGAAGCTCCGAGTATATTTTCCTCTCTCATCGGAAATCGCCCATGCAGGCCTACCAAAGTATCCCTTTAAGAGAGTGCGAGGCTGCCAGCACATCCATACTATAACATCCTCAATACACGCTTCAAACTTTTTTTATATAGCACAAAAATATGACTCCGGCACAATGTGATTTAAAGTACTTACTGGGATTAATTTTTAGCCATGCGTGTAAGCAATGTCACTTGTTCCTACACCGTGGGAACTACAATTCTGCATATTTTAATTAAAACAAATAACAATCACAATCACAATCACAATTGTCAGACATGGATGACAATACTTCCAAGGCCAGTTTATTGTTACCGTTATCATCAGGTATTGGTACGACATGCTGCTACGGCACTATTTTAAAGGGAATGAATTAAAAAAAAAAAAAAACGGTGGAGAATTATCTTGGACATAACACAGAATAACAAAATTATGTAGGTATAATCAAGGAGTTACTGGGCGAGCTTGCCAAGTAACTCCTTGGTATAATCTAAATACTTGTTAAATTGTTGAATAATCCAACTCCTTGAAAAATCTAGACCGTTCAAAGTTTACTTGACAATATCTACATCACGACATTTGGCATCTAATGTGCTATTACAAATTATTGCATACACAAAGCCCAGTGTGGAATTATCATTAATATATATTCTGAACTTTGATTCGATTGCAGTTTTTAGCATAAAATTATAGTACGAGGACATCAAAGTTTACAGTGTCAAATTGATAGAATTAAGAAGAAAAAATATATAGAACGACCTAATACACATTATAATAGAAAGTTGAAGTTTACTTTAGGATGTAAATGAAATAAGTAATGTTCATTTGAATCTACAATTATAAACATGTATATATCAACTTTGTTCAAAATAAATAAAGAAAGAGTGGCACAGTGAAAAAAATAAATAAAAATGTGCCTTTGGTGGGATGCACATTTAGCGTGAGCATTTTGCCCATCCTTGACACAAACATATATATTTTGTTACATAATTAACTGAAAGACTATCACTACCATGAAATACATCAAAAGTTACTAGAAATTTGGTTCTTCAAAGTGTTCCCAGGTGGCAGAGTTATCGGATTAAAGTATTTTTAATCAGGGGTGTTGTGAAAAAAATGACACTTTTAGTAAAATCTCCTTCTCTGAAGCAAATTTGTCACATCTCCTTTGAGATCTAAAGATTGTGTTGAAATTCCAAATGCCTGATAGAAAAGCCAATTTGTCTAACATTTGTAAGTGAAAGTATTAGACATGATCATTTTGTTCTGATAATAGCAAAAGAGTGATGAGAAGTCAACACAAAATCTCCCACTCTGAGACATTGAGCATTTCATTGATTCATTTAAATTAACCACGGACAACCAAATTTTTATCAATTTTCAGTAGGCCTACACTTAGTAATACCCTTTACAATTAATCGTAAATCAATCCATTGTGCATCAAATTCTACAGGCCTTGTAACTTGGAAAATTTGTAAATGTCCGTCCGTGAGGTAAACTGAATACACTCTAATACAAAACATTTGAAACATAATTTTGGAACATAATTTTGAGGCATATAATATAAAAAAAAAATCGAACAATTATATAGTACAGAATGATATTTCAGAGACTCAAGTGAACCGATGTTATATACTCTTTTTTTTAAATTACAACATAACTGATCAAGTACAAAAATAGAGGAAGAATTATTACCTATACTTGAAGTAATGCTGTTCATTATATAAAATTGGAAATTTGATTATACTTTCACACTACTCATTGATTATTGGTGTTTTTCCTCCTATACACGAAAGGAAAAACCAGAAGGATATTAAGTTGTGGTATTCTCACGGTGGGAAAACTTGAATAAAACTGCGTAGTAAGGTATGATAAATGTCATAAGACAAATGTTATTCTCTTTGACATGTCATCATCATTCTAATAGTTTTCATGAATATGATGCATTTACGATATATAGAAAATTTATAAGGAACCGTTTCGTAAATAGTAAAAGAAACATTAACTGTGAATGTTATTATTCATATACATAATGTCTAGTTAACAAGAACACCTACCTGTAAATTTACATGGTATATCATAATGCAGTTTGAGATCAAAACTATGTTGACCGATACCCAGTAAGGTTTGGAGATGCCGCGGTCCAGTGGTTTTAGAACTTGACTAGACATTTGCATTGATATGAAGTACTTTGGAAGGTATCTACATTGCAGCTTTGGTAATACATTGGAGCTCAGGGGGTATGCGCAGTATTTTGTGCTGTACACGAACCCACCATCATTACTAATAACACTATAAAGTAGATCATTTCCTTTTAAATTATACAGATTTTGACGGATTTATTCTCTATAACGCATGCATAATCCATTGATTTACATCTTTGAAGATATATCACAATGATTTTGATTTGTTTACATGTACCACTTTTAACTATTAGGAGATACATAATACAGTTTCCCCACTACTATTTTTAGTAATATCTCTTCCATAATAAAAGAAAAGAACAAAAATGATTACGTATTGTTTACAGGCTATCTAGCTTTCCAAATTTGTCGAATGTCCGTCCATAACTAACTGATCGATCTCTTGTGTATATGTGTATCTTGTGTCGTTGAATAACTTTTTCTGTGGTTCTTATTTTACAAAAACAAAACAATGTGCTGGTATGCGCTGAAAATGAATATACCGGTTATTTTGATTATGCGTTAATATCTTTGAAATTATGGTTTATTTGCTCTTTTGTATCAACGACTGTAATAGCAACATATATATATATATATATATATATATATATACATATATATATTGTAAGAAATGTACCTCGAACACAACGCTGGTGGTCACTCATAGTTGTTTAAGTGGAAGGTATATTGAAAGAAATGTCACTGTGAGACGGCCGTAGCTTTTATTGTTCTCCTTTATTTGTCAAGCTTTCGATCAATGATCTTCATCAGGTCTGTATAAAAAACACAAAATGATGGCTGACACTTACATCGGAATATACATTTCAATTTCTTACAATTGTTAAGTATACTCGTCATTATAATTATAATAATATTAATTATTATAACTATTATGTTTATTGTTATTGCTTTCATTATTATTTTTAATCATTACAACTATTATTATTATCAAAAGTAGCAGTAGTAGTAGT